>JASTWP010000305.1:0-117500 GCA_030770255.1 Temnothorax ravouxi | reverse complement strand
GAGCGAGAAAGCGAGGAAGAAAGCCAATTACAAGAAAGGAAGTGTATTTTTCACAAGTGCAGTGTATAGAGTGCAAGCCGAAAGCAAGAACGAAGCAGAAGTGCGCGAACTCGAAATTCAGCGAAAAATCGGAGTTAAAGCGTGATACAGTAACACAGCGAAAGCTACGTGCGATGTGAGCGGGCACGGCCGTGCGTGCGTTATTTATAGTTTCCGACCTTCTGGAAGATTCCACTCGTGATCGACAACAATTCTGTCTGAGGCAAGGGCGGTGGCGAATCTTCCAGAAAGTCGGAGTACAAGTTGTTTGTTTTTATTCGAAGGCTCCATCCGTTTGCCTCGTGCAGTCGCTAGCCGATTTTCAAGCCGCGCGATTCGCGGAGCGGAACCTGTCTGCGCGACGCGTCACGCAAGCGAGCGTGCGATCCTGATTGGCGCACGCGATTCTCGGTGTGATCCCTCGCGGCCGAGCTGCCTTTTCCGAACATCCCGCCCGCCTCGTCGGTAGCAGTCGACGAAACAGTACAAACTTAATCGATCGAAGTGTCGATTCCTCCCCGGCCTCCGTGCGACACGTGCTAAAGTCAGCTGATTGCGAAAGTAAAGAAGTGCAGAGTGAGTCATATCAGTCGTGTCAAACGATGCACATCACACGGCGTGAGTACTACGGCTGCCTTTAAAGAATTACGTGAAAATTAATTACATGAAAGTTATTTAAAAACAGGACTATCGGCTATCTGTTGTGTGAAGTATGTACAGGTTACATGCAAGTGACAGGCTCTTGGGCCCGGGTGTCAGCCGGGGGCAGAGGCACAAGCTTCACGACAGGGCGAGTAAGCTCTCCGTTGGCGGTCCGCAGGTCCACCACCCGCACTTTACCGTCTTTTCCGGGGTGCAGGCGAGCGACTCGAGCGAGTGGCCAGCGCGAAGGTGGTGTGGTTTCGCTCTTGATTAGGCATAGCTGGCTCTCTCGCAAATTCCGGTCAGCCGTCCACCACTTCGGTCTCGGTGTGAGTTCCTGCAGATACTCTCGAGACCACCGTTGCCACAGGTGGTCCCTCATGTTCTGGAGGAGACGCCAGCGGCTTAACCGATTGGTGGGAATGTCAACGGTTGACGGCTCGGGGATTGCGTTGAGGGGTGCCCCGATGATGAAGTGACCGGGGGTCAGGGCGTCGAGGTCCTCTGGATCGTCAGTCAGGGCCTGGAGCGGGCGAGAGTTGAGGCAGGCCTCTACCTCAGCAAGGAAGGTAGTCATCTTCTCAAAGGTGAGCGTCGTCTCGCCGATGACCCGCCGCAGGTGCCGTTTCATGGACTTTACCGATGCTTCCCATAGCCCGCCGAAGTGCGGGGCGGAGGGAGGGTTGAAGTGCCATTGGACACCCTCGTCCGCTAAATGCCCGATGACGCGATGGACCTCTCGATTTGCTGCCTGAAACAGCGCCTTGAGCTGATTGTCGGCTCCCACGAAGTTGGTCCCGCAGTCGTTATAGACCGCCCGGCACAATCTTCGTCGGGAGACAAAGCGCCTGAAGGCGGCCAAGAACGCGTCGGCCGAGTAGTCGCTTACTGCCTCAAGGTGAACTGCTTTAGAGCTGAAACATACAAAAACTGCCAGGAAGCCTTTGTACGCTTTGTGGCCGCGTCCCTTGGCCGCCCGAAGGAATATCGGACCGGCGAAGTCCACTCCGGTGTGAAGAAAGGCCCGACCGGGGGTGACCCTGGCCCGTGGCAAATTTCCCATAATAAGTTGCGGGGAGGCCGCCCGCCCTCGGATGCATGGGAGGCATCGGTGGATTACGCCTCGCACAAGCTGACGGCCCCGCGGGATCCAAAATCGCTGGCGGACGATTGCTAGAGTAGCCTGAGTCCCTCCATGGAGAGAGCGGCGATGACTTGCGTCGATCACCAGGTAAGCCAGACGCGAGCCCGGCGGCAGAATGGCTGGGTGTCGTTGGTCATCGTCTAATGGCGCGTGTTTGATTCGTCCTCCAACCCGCAGGATTCCCTCAGCGTCGATGACCGGGGTGAGTCGGCGAAGGTGGCTCCGGCCAGATACCGCCCGTCCAGCCCGAACGTCAGCGAGCTCTTGGGGGTATGCGACCGACTGAGCCACCCGGATCCACCGCACGAGGGCCGCGTCCAGCTCCGCCGGGGTCAGCACCGAGATGTCCGCCCTCGTGTCAGGTACGGAGCGGTGCATCCTCCATCGAAGCATCCAAGCCGAGACACGAAGCAACCGCCGGAGAGAGGAGAACCGAAGGAGTTCATCGGGCTCTCGCGCCTCAGAGGTTGCGAAACACCGGGGGGCCCTCTGCTCCGGGAGCTCCACATGCCCCGGGAGGCCCGGCTCCACAGGCCAGTCCGCTGAGCCTCTAGCGAGGAAGTCGGGCCCGCTCCACCACAGGGGGTGGTCCAAGAGCTCCCTCGGGGACAAGCTACGAGAGGCGCAATCCGCAGGATTCTGGCTCCCAGGAACCCACCGCCATTGAGTGTTCGGGCTCGCCCGCTGAATCTCAGCGACTCGGTTAGCTACAAAAGTCGTCCACCTGGTGGGATGACCGCGGATCCACCCGAGGGTGACCATGGAGTCCGTCCAGAGGAAGACAGGTGCGGCCTGCAGGTGCAGCACCACACGCGTGTGCTCGGCCACCTTGGTGAGCAGGCACGCCGCACTCAGCTCTAGCCGAGCGAGCGTGACCTGTTTAAGCGGTGCAACCTTGGTCTTCGCCGCCACAATTGACAGGTACGGTTTCCCGGCTATCGTCACCCGGAGGTAGACCACGGCAGCATAGGCCCGCTCGGAGGCGTCCGAGAGCCCCGCTGTACACGGACAGCTTCGGGAGTACTAAGGACGAGACGGTGAGAGTGTATTGCCCGATACGCGACGCGAAGGTGACGGCAACTCGTCCTCGCGCGCAGCCCGTCCGGAGGCCACCCACACCGTAGATCGCGACAGACGTCGGAGTACGCGGCAATCGCAGACGTTGAGCTAACGATTCCGAGATCAGCGACGTTTCGGAGCCCGGGTCCACCAAGGCAAGCACGGGGTGATACTCGCCGTGACAGTTCATCACCAGGACGCGCGCGGTCGCGAGTAGGACGGGGGCGCACTCCGCGGACAAACGTTTTGCAACGTGCACCGTCGGGGTCGAGCTCGCACCGGGAGCGGGCACCGCAACGGCCGAAAACGCGTCATGAAGCGACGTGTGATGCCGACCCGAACACTTTAAGCAAGTCTTGGTGGACGTGCACTCACCGATCAGATGTCGACCCAGGCAATTCAGGCATCGTTGATACGTCGCGGCTACCTCTCGTCGCTCCTGAGCTGTCTTTCGCTTGTATTAATCGCAGAAGACTAAGAAATGCTCTTTCTTACAGAGTGGGCAGCTGCGGCCGGCGTCCGTCCCCTGAGCCTTGACGTGGTTGGCCCGAGTTGAACGACTGGTCTTCTCACCAGGCTTTCCCGAGGATGCCTCGCTCCTGGCTACCCGGAGCACCTACTGCGTCATCAGCTGCTCCTGCAGGAAGTTGCGGAGCTCCTCGTAAGACGGTGGCACGACGGTTTTCCCGAGCGGGCTCTCTCACTCGCGGCGGGTTTTGGAGTTCAGGAGTTCCACGACCATGTGCACAAAGAGGTCCGTGCCATTCGTGATCGGTCGCTCTATACCCTCCAATGCGCCGACGGTGGAGACCACTCCGTGGGAAATGCGTCGGAGGTCGGAGGCGGACTCACCCTTCATCTTCGGAAGTGAGGTAAATGCTGCAAGGTAAGCTCTCACCAGCAATCTCTTATTTTCGAAGTGGTCATTGAGGATCGACCAGGCGCGCTCGAAGTTCTCCTCCGTGGACGGTAAGCTTTTGATCAGTTGCTCAGTGTCCCCTTTCACGCTTGTCTTTAGATAGTGAAATTTTTCGACCTTTGACAGGGCGTCGTCCGTCACTACGATGGAAGAGAACAAATCTCGAAAGGCAGGCCAATCTTCGAATTTTCCCGAGAACTCCGGCATCTGGATTCGGGGCAATACGTTGCGAGAGGCCGCATGTCCCGCCTTGCACTTCGAGTCATCGAGAACCTTTGGTTCCTCGAGCTTCTGCTCGTACTCCAAAAGCTTGGTTCTCTGCTGGATGTAGGCCGTTTCGACGGTACTCAGGAGGTCCTCCGTATTGTACGTGCTCCTATCAAACTCCTCACCGAACTCTGCCTGCAGGCGGTCATGCTGCGCTTGAAATTTGACCCACTTGCCCTCCAGGACTGACAGAGTGGAGCGCAGGAGGGGGAGCGAGATTTTGGCGACGCCGGTTTTACGGAGATTTTTCACTGTGCGGGCGATGCGCCCGTGGATGTCTCGTTGGGAGTTGATTAATCGCTTCATTCTTCCCTTTCAGGATCACTCACTCACGACGCGATGGAAGCCGCGCCGAGGGCTGGATCGCGGACTGAAGCCGGTTATCACGACGCGAATCCGGCTCGAAGGACCAGAAATGTGCGAAGTAGCACTTACCGAATTTTGTCGATTTCTGGGAAAAGTAGGAAGGAGCGAGAAAGCGAGGAAGAATTGCCGTCACCTTCGCGTCGCGTATCGGGCAATACACTCTCACCGTCTCGTCCTTAGTACTCCCGAAGCTGTCCGTGTACAGCTCAATTCTCAACCTACACACCCTATTTTATATTACAAAGTGCGTGGAAAGTGGCCTTAAGGCTCTATAAAAGTGAGTATTCTCGTCCGTCATTTTGGATCCAATCATCTGTGAAAACATAACCTTTTCGTAAACGTCAATACGCTTTTCGGTCTCGCAATTAATGTAAAAATTTAGCTGAAATATCGATTCTGTAAAATTGAAAATAAGTATTAATTGATTCTTAATTGATTAGACGTGTGTTCTTCAACGCGCGACAGTATAATTAGTTTTATAAGTGTCGTATTTATCGTAAATCGACACATCGTGACTCCGTTTCATTGTACGTATTTGGAGCAGTAATTTCAAGGGCAGAAGGTATATTATTTAAATAATACTCATCGCGAAAAATTGTTTTCATGTTGCAGTTTTGTCACATTTTGACATATTTGTGTTTTTAGATTAAGTATTTGGCTCTTTGCAAAATGTCAACTGAAAACAATGAAAAAAGCGAACTATGTGGACCTCGTCATCGGCAACCTGGGACACGTGGACATCGAATTCAAGGTATTAATACACGTAGACACCGAAAACTACGGAGCGCACTATGTGGACCTCGTCATCGGCAAGGGACACGTGGACATCGAATTCAACGTATTATTACACCTGGACACCGAAAACTATGAAGCGCACTATCTGGACCTCGTCATCGGCAACCTGGGATACCTAGACATCGAATTCAAGCTTGATTCATAAGAATCGACTTGAAAATTCCCTAGAGGCACTTTCTGCCAAGCGTAGAGAACTTTCTTTTCCGGCAGCGGTAGTAATACGATGTAAGGATACGAAATCTCTCCAGATAAACATGAAGCAATTGACTCAATATATATAATACCTAATTTACCTAAATAGAAATCTTTCTCCTGACCGATAAGTCTATCGACCTATAATTTATCTACTAGATCGTTTGAAATACGCGCGCGATATCATCGAAACTGGCGATACCTGCGCCGTCAGCGTCGAAAAAGTGAAAGGGACATTCCTGATATATATATATATATATATATATATATATATATATATATATGTCATAAGACGTCGCGGCGTTAGGAGGAGTATTTTAATAAAAAATTTTCACATTTCGACTTTGCGTCGCAATATCTCCGCTCGTAGGGCACGTAGCGGAATATTATAAGAGAAACCCTCCCCCCCCTATTTGGACCCCAAGCTATCGATCAAGCCTTCTTAGAACTTAATCCGTTCACTCATTATCAATCAATCAATTTATTAACTTCAGCTACATAGCCAATAAGAAGTGGACTTGGTTTACAAAATAACCTTAATCATTTATACCCATACCGCACTCTTAATACATTCTTATTTTCTTTTTCTTATTTTACACTCTTTCTCTCTCCACAATTTCGTTAATACGTCGCCTTTCTTTTTCTCCAATACATCGTTACATAATCTGTTTACAATCTCATTACTGCTACTCCCTAACCCTATGAACCAGTCTTTGGTGTAATCACAGTCCTCGATATAGTGCCTAAGATTATCTTTACCTTGACGGCAGAACACACACATCAATTTATCCTCCTCCAACCAATACTTATTACCTTCCTCCAAATTTCCACATCTCAATCTTATTAACGCTCTTACACTATCTCCTACGTTTACCTTAACTAAGTTTTCCATTTTCAATTACCTGGGTCCATCCAGACTCATATAGAGCTCTTTACACCTTTCATTATATTTTGTTTCCAATAATCTATTCTCCTCCATTTGTCTTTGAACCTCCCAGTCCCTATGCACCAATTCTGACTTTATATCCCCCCCCCGCTGCTCTGATGCATTCTATTGATTGTACTCCCCAGACGTTTCTATCTATATATATAAAGGAAGATGTCCTGACTGACTGACTGACTTACTCACTCACTGACTCATCAACGTCCAGCCCAAACCCCTGAACCGAATTTTGACCAAAAGTATATGAAAT
The DNA here is from genome assembly GCA_030770255.1 of Temnothorax ravouxi. Lineage (NCBI taxonomy): Eukaryota > Metazoa > Arthropoda > Insecta > Hymenoptera > Formicidae > Temnothorax > Temnothorax ravouxi. The sequence continues at coordinate 110,884 of JASTWP010000305.1, read as the reverse complement.
AGGGGTAGAATTTTCCGGGGAGTGCCACTATGTGTATAGTTTTTTGTTACCGATTTTCTGGAAACCGGTTTTTCTAATTCTTCTAATTTTTCGGGAAATAATTCACCGAATTCAAAGAATTCAAAGAATTATAGATCAAACAAGGGTAGAATTTTCCGGGGAGTGCTATATATTGTATAATTTTTTGTTACCGATTTTTTTGAAAACCGGTACGGAAATTTTTTCAATTTTTCGGGAATTTATTGACCGATCTTAAAGAAGTAGGGGTAGAATTTTACGGGAAGCGCCATGATGTGTACAGTTTTTGTTGCCGATCTTTTTGGAAACCGGTTTTTTAAATTTTTCTAATTTTTCGGGAAATAATTGATTAAATCTCAAAAAATTATACATGAAGAAAGAGTAGAATTTCTCGGGGAGTGCTATAAAATGTACTATTTTTTGTTACCGATCTTTTTGGAAATCGGTTCGGAATGACCGAATCTCAAAGAATTGTACACAAAGTAGGGGTTGAATTTCCCGGGGAGTGCTATAAAGTATATAATTTTTTATTACCGATCTTTTTGGAAGCAAGTATCAGAAGTTTGACGAATTTTTCGGGAAATAATTGATCAAATTTTAAAGAATTGTATGTAAAACGGGTAGAATTTTCTAGAAAGTGCTATAAACTGTATAGTTTTTCGTTACCGATCATTTTGGGAACCGGTGTCTTTTTGGAAATCGATTACGAAATTTTTCCAATTTTTTAGGAAATATTTGAGTGAATCTCAAAGAATTATATATGACGGAATTGAACTTCAGTCGATAAATAAGTAATATTTTTTAATTTATAGCATTTTAGAGGGGGAAGGAGGGAGGGAGGGAGGGAGAGAGAGAGAGAGAGAGAGAGAGAGAGAGAGAGAGAGAGAGAGAGAGAGAGAGAGAGAGAGAGAGAGAGAGAGAGAGAGAGAGAGAGAGAGAGAGAGAGAGAGAGAGAGAGACTATTTGCATGGTTTATTACATATGTCCTCCGGGGCGAAGCCCGGGTAACCAGCTAGTTATAATATAATTCCCTCTCATTACTGTACATATCCCCCCAGTTATTTTTATCTTTTTCCATCCAACATTTCTTTACCCATTTATCTTCTTTTTCTGCCCTTGCTTTTTCTTCAAACTTCATTGCTCTCAGTCTCCATCCAATCCTCAACTTTTTAAGTCCCAATTCCCTTGACATCAAATATCTCGGCGTGCAGAAATCCAATCTGAAAACCCATCTAACGTAATCTAGCATGATCTTCTCTAACTCTTTCTTTTCCGCCCACCCCTAAATCTCCACCCCATATGACAACACGCTTTGCACCAAGTACTTAAATAACATCCATCTTCTGCAAAAATCATTTTTACAGATTCTTTCCCCCAATCCCCAGACTCTATTGGCTGCCATCCTTCCTTTATAGCTCAGCTCTTTTATATGATCCTTATAATTTCCTTTGTTATTAAATACAAAACCTAGGTATTTGAAAGTCTGGACCTCCTCTAATTCCTTATCCTCCCATTTTTAGCTCTCCTTTTTCTCTTTGTTTCCTTTATTAAAAACCATAACTTTAGTCTTATCCACACATAACAACAGTTTCTTTTTCTTTAACAGTCTTCTTAACGTGTCTATCATATCCATTAACGCAACTCTATTTTTTGCCACAAACACCATATCATCCGCATATTCTAGCGACCATATTCTATCACTGAGTAACGGCACCCCCCCAATGTTCCTATCCTTTAACGCTTTTCCTATATCTGCAATATACAAATTAAACAGGAGTGGACTCATCACACAGCCTTGGCGAAATCCTTTGTGTGTCCTGAATTCATCCGTCAGCCCTTCTTTTGTTCTTACGCCAACCACCGTCTCCTCGTACACTTTCTCCAATCTTCTTATAATATCTAAGTTTACTCTATTGTCCTTTAGGGTTGACCACAGTTGTTTTCTATTCACATTGTCAAACGCCGCCTTTAAGTTTACAAAAAGTGCATACACCTTGCTTTCCTTCCCGCCTTTCTTTTTCTCCCTTTGTACCAGATGGTTCAGAATAAAGACATTGTCCATCGTAGACCTTCCTCTTCTGAAACCAGCCTGGCTCTCGGGCAGTAATCCCAATTTCTCTACCTCCAGTTCCAATCTATTCCGGAGAATCTCCGCATAGATCTTGTATGCCGAGCAAAGCAGAGATATTCCTCTGTAAATTCCCACGACCTCTTGGTCTCCTCTCTTATGTAGAGGCACGATTATGGACGTTTTCCAATCCTTCGGGAGATCTCTCTCCATCCATATCTGCCTTATCAGTTCTACCAGACCATTTCTGACAGACCCACCTCCGTATTTCCATGCTTCCATGGGAATACCATCCACTCCTACAGCCTTCTTTGTTCTTAACTTTTTCACCGCTTCGTGTACCTCCTCTTCACTCGGCAACTTTTCTTCCATATATTTCTGAACTTCCGGAGTCCTCACAGGATTACTGCTATTCCCATAGTCTATCTGCTCTTCCGTTCCCTCCAATAACTCCATAAAGTGTTTTTTCCATACCTCCTTCCTTATATTGGCTTCCCTCCATACTTTCTTCCTCCTTTTCTTGTTGATAAACTTCCATACCTCTGCCACGTTCCTCAGGTTCTTTAACTCTATCTCTTCTTCCTCTCTTTTCTCCCTTTGCTTTTGCTCCGCCAGCTCCTTCAACTTCCTCTTCTCCTCCAAAAACTTATCTTTTCTTTCCTTTCCCTTCCTCCATTTCTTGTAAAGTCTATGCACCAACCTCTTTTTCCTTGTACACTGCCTATCCCACCAATCTTTGTGTCCTAGTTCCTTCTTACCAGTTTTCACTTTCTTCTTTACCATTGCCTCTTGGGCTATACCTTTCAGCTTCATCCATTTATCTTCCACCGACTCCCGCAACCCGTTCTCTCATATTACCTTATCCGTACTTTCTTTATACTTCTGTATTGCTTCTTTGTCCCAGCAGATCCTTCATATCTCCTCTTCTCTTCTTTCTTCCTCTCCTTCTGTTTCCTCTTCCTCTCTCTCTCTTTCCAACGTCACCATAATCGGCATGTGGTCCGAGTCCACTCTGTCCCCTATTCTAAATTTTTGCACGATGTCTCGCGTTTTTTCATTACAAAGGACGTAGTCTATTACGGAACTACCCCTTGCCCCTACAAACGTGTATTCTCCCTCCCAATCGTCTGCCGTTGTACCGTTCAGGACGTACCAGCCTTTATCCTGTATAAACTCTATAAGCCCTTTCCACCGTTACTTACTAACTTATCTTTACTTTTCCTCTCTACCCCGCCATCTTCTTCCTCTCCACCCCTCATTTTGCCGATCCTAATGTTAAAGTCCCCCTTTATTAACATAATCTCACCGTCCATTCTCTCTGTCACGTTATCCAATATTACCTTTAAATCATTCCAGCACTCCTTATTATATATTGAGATAATGTACATGCTTTCTTCTCCCTCCATGATTTCCGATATTAACACCTCCTTCTTTTGTTTACCTATAATTTTCGTGTTCTGATCTCCCCAATTTTTCCTCTTACCTATAATAAAGCCCCCTTTCGCTCTATTCTTCCTCTTATCTCTAGTCGCAAAACTGCATTCCCAAACGTGCGTTTTTGGGAGCTTTACTTTTAGCTTTTCCCACCCCTCTTTATCCACCTACGTTTCACACATGCTAATGAAATTGTACTTACATATAAACTTCCAAAAATCTTTCCTTTTATTCCCTACCCCTGTTACGTTCCAAAACATTACCTTCCTACCTAATTTATCATTTCCCCCTCTGCTTCTCTTTTCCCTTTTCTTCCTATCCTTCTCCTCCGTCCGTCCTTCCACCGTCCTCTCTTCTTGGCTGCCTCTTAGAAATTCTTCTTTTCCCTAACTTCTCTCGCCTCCTCATTCCAAATGGATAATTTTCCATCTATATTTAATTTCCTATATCCTACCTTCACGCTCTTTCCTTTCTCTCTCTCACTTCTAGCGCGCTCCCTCAGTTTCCTCTGCACGTCTCTTTCTTCCTGCGACATGTCATGATCTATGTATACTCTCCTACCCACTAGTTTCTTTTTCTCCTTCATTATTTTCTCTTTCACCTCCCAGTTGATTAGCTCCACAATTATCACCTCCTTTCCTTCTCTACCTACCACCTGTACATTTTTAACTTTCTCCCTGACATCAAACTACTTATTGAGGAATTCCCCTGCTGCATCCCTAATACTACCTTTCTCTTTGTTCAGTCCTCTTATCACTATATTATTTTTCTTTTCCTTCCTCTCCTTTTCCTCTAGTGTTCTCTTCAATTTTCTCACTTCCTCCATTGTCTCCTCCATGATCTTCTCTCCTTGTAACTCCGTGCTACCATCCTTTTTTCTCAGCAGATCGATTGCTCTCTCCGCCACCTTTTCAACTAAATTTTCGTTTTCCGGGGTTCCTCCATTTCTTTGTCGTTCTAGATCTTCCATTCTTTTTTCCATTTTATCCAGCCTACCCTCTAGCCTTTTCTCCCTCGTCTCCCATTTTTCTTCCAGCCTATTTATTTTAGCTTTCACTTCACTCATTTTTTTCCTCATGTCTACCATTTCTTCCTTTATTTCTCTCAGAATTGAAACCAATGCATCTTCCTTTTCTCTCTTCCCTTTCACCTCGCTCTTCTTCCTTTCATCCTCCAACTTTTTCACTTCAGGTGGAGTTCTGGTTAGTCTGTTACACTTCTTGACAATATCATCTGCACCAATCTCACATCTCTTCCTTTTTGCAATATTTATTTCATTTTCCTTGCTTATAGTCCCTTGCAAGCATTCCATAATACTCGTTGAATTCGATCTCTCTCTCCTCGCCTCCTCCCTTATTCTCGTCCCCTCTACATTCTTCACTTCCTGCGATGTTACGTGTGCTGTATCACACGGCACCCCCTCCTTGACACCGACGCGATGCTCAGCCATCTCTCTTCTTGCCTCCGGTAGTTGTACTTGCACTGGTACGCCTGGCGCCACCTGCCTTTCCTTCTTCCCGGGAGAACCCTCGAGCGGCGATACGCGATGCTAAAAAGAAGCAGATACCCTATCTTATCCCTAGCCTATTCCCTTCCCCTCTGGCCTAACCTCAAATCTTCGACGTGTACTTATCTTGTTAATTATACCTCCTTCTCAGCAATCCCTTCTTTCCCTCCAATCTCATCGTTTCCTCCGCAGTTTTTCTCCCCTCTCGACTTATACCTATCGTCAAAAACAAAACTACGCACGCAGTTAATCGCAGTACGCTATACCGCAAACGCACTCCGCATCCACTCACACACACATCCACTAACCAAGTCCCCCGTTCACTCATTATCGAGATCTCAACATCTCGGGTACTCGCAACCCGTCGCGTCGCGTAAAAGAGTCACGGTGCGGTCTCGCATCGCGTGTACTTGGCGCGAGACACTACCGTGTATCTTGATCTCGACGATATAGGTTAAGTGAAACTGAACTGACTGTGACGTGACGCACTATACTGCACTGCGCCCAGTACGCACACGTATTATGAACGCACTATATCTGCACTGCGCGAAAGCGCCGCCAGCGTCGAAAAAGTGAAAAGGACATTCTCTGATATATATATCATGTAAACGTAGTGCATATTGAATCATATATATTTAATTGCCTGCTCATTAAATATAAAGTGCAAACACATAAAAATTGTATATTTTTTTATACTTAAATGCAATAGGAAGAAATAATTAAACAAGTATCCTTGCATAGGAATATTATGCATAATTTTTACAAAACATATTTAAGATTCGCGCAATTGAGATATATAATAAAATTAATAACAATTCTATAAATCTTAGGTATATGTTAATAATACGACATGATCTTTTTAATCATGAAACTTACATACTAATGGAAAAAGATTCGTATCCTAAATGCTAATAATTTTTCTAATGTAACAATAATAATACTGAAAATATATGGATAGAAACATATATAATAAATAATAACATAATTAATGATATACAAGAGCTTTTGTCGCGCATATCGATTTTCAATAATGGATAAATATTGTAACAAATACGTTTTACGTTCATTCAAAAACAAATTATGTGTACACATAATAAAAATTGTATGAATTAAAATTATGTGTTGTCACGACTTTTTCACTCCCGGACCGCTCCGGGGCGTGTGCCGGATCAAAAGGATTAAGGAGAGTGGGATGATAGGCCTCTCCGACGATTCCCTCGCACCTCCGACACTTCGCGAAACGATTTTTCCGTTGGGCGCCAGACGCGTAAATGCGTCCGCGAAATCGCGAAAGAAAACCGAAACGAGACGCAAAACGAAACGTGCGGATGTGCGAGGAATTGGCTAGCTCGACCTAATACTCAGGCGAGGGTGATGAAGGGCAGCGCGATATTCGGCGGGGTGACAGCCAAAATCAATACCACGAATTTAAACAATTAACAGATCAGAAGTAACATTTATTCAGCAGAAATTAAAACAATAATTGCCAATTAGGCTTCAGTCCAGCAGACCGATCAAAAATTCAAGGACGCGGGCGTCGATTTCTAAATAAAATGAGAGTAACGCGGACGCCAGAAAAACAAGGAAAGTTACGTAACTTGGTAGAGACGCAGAAGGCGTCATTATCCAGCAATTAAAATCAGGAGAAACCACTCTTACAATTCATAGAAATCACACAGATAATAATAATAGAGTAGTAGACTGACGAATACTGTAGACTCTCGGCGCCAATTACGACCGAATACGACATAACCGGAGTAAACGCGAAATAATATCGGGAAATGCCGCGAAATGATAGCGTCTCACGCTCGGAGCGCGTGAACGCAATGTCCCAAGCCGTGCCGGGATTCTGTCGCCGAGTTACTTAAATCTAACGCAAAGCGTGGGCGTAACGCAAATAAACGTCCCAACGCAACAATAATCGAACGCAGTATTATCGAACGAACGCAAAGTGGGATATCGCCAAGGATATCTTAACGCGAAGAATAAGGCGCCAGGGCGCTCGACGAAACGCGAGATACTAAACTAACGCGAGGAAAGAAACGGAATTACCGCGAGTAATACGAGACGCAACGTGACTCTAACTAGAGTACTACATTAACGTGGCTAACCCGTTGACGAGAATAACACGAATCGCATCCTAGTGCGAAAAATCGGTCGGCCCGAACAATATTCTGCGCGAATAATACGTCAGTATCATCGACATTCCACCGCAGTCGCGATTCTAACATCGATATTCGAACGCAAGTAATTCTCGGACGCGAGTACCTCGATAACATAATTATCATCGGGATGCAGTCACACTAACGCGATTAATGCCGTGGCACAATTAAAAGGACGCGAATAACATAATAACGCAACTCACATCACGTGTGGATCTAAGTCCCGACCGGGTGGCTGACTACGCACCACGAAATACGCATTCTTGAACGCGAAGGTTCGCGAGAAAAGGGCGTATCCGCGAGATCTACGTCAAGGGTAACGAGTCTACCGCGATCTCCAGGAGTCCACGATTTTGGTCGCGATTCACGGCCACGAGACCGTTCCGGTGCCCCTCGCTTTCGTTATCGATCGCCAATCACGCCTTGTCGGCGAATACGTGAATTCTCGCGAATATTTCCGAGCGAGAGCGTGACCCGGGGAGCGGTGTCGTGGCTTTACAAGTTAATTATCACGCTAGGCAACCTCACCGTTGGTCGTCTCTCTCCCGAGGCTTCTTGCCGTCGTCCCAAGGGTCGAAAATATGGCTACGAAGATTTCGGCCAGCTCCAAAATACGAGAGACGGAAGTGCGAAGTACCAAAATACCGCGACTTGAGGCAAGCGTGTCGAGGCTACCGAGGACTATCCAAGAATGCTCCCGAAATTCTCGCTCGATGGCGGAATCGATAGCGTACCCCACCCCGGGCGTACGCGGCCCCACGAACTATTGCGCGGACCAATAGGGGATGAGCTCGCAGGCTCGCGGTGTCTCGTCGCACAGGGCCGTTAATTACGGCTTTTCGCAGGGCGCTCAGCGGCCCTTCGTTCGCGCGACAATTTTTCCGGGTTTCTTCCCGGCGCAGCGAACGGGACGTGATTGCCTCCGTGTTCCTCCTTTTCGGTCCGGGAATGGCGATCGTCCATCCCGGAATCCGGTCCTCAGGCGAGGAGGGCAGGTGAGTTGATTTTGCCCCGGCGTGCCGGGGCCCTGCCTTCACGGATCCGCCCGTCGCTGCGTTATGCGCCACGCGCGTATCCTCTAGCGCTCCCCTGTGCTCTGCGGCCCGCAAGCATCCTCGAAATCCGCTGGTCGTCGCCAAATTTTCGCTTCCGTCCTTGTCGTCTACTCCGCTACTCCTTGGTCCAATCTCCGGAACTCCTGTTTTTGGCTCGGTGAGGCGCCGCGTAAATAATACAAAATAAAACAGAAATTAATAATGCGCAACGCGATTAGAATAGGCCCCCTGGAGATCTCGCATCGATTCGTTGGACCGTCCTCGGGCATAACAAGGTCGCGAAACCGTGCCTTGTGACGGCGGCGGGGCGCTGCAACGGTGCAGCGAAACTGCCACGTCACAGTGTATACACATAATAAAAATGCGAAATTATTTTTATGTCAGACATAATTTTAATGCATCCAATTTTTATTATGTCAAGACATAATTTTAATTCATCCAATTTTTATTATGTCTAGACATAATTTTAATTTGTCCAGTTTTTATTATATGTCTAGACATAATTTTAATTCAACGAATTTTTATTATGTCATGACATAATTTTAGTTCTGCCGCTAGGGAATTTTTAAGTCGATTCTTATGAATTAAGCTTGAATTCGATGTCTAGGTATCCCAGGTTGCCGATAACGGGTTACAAATAGTGCGCTCCATAGTTTTCGGTGTCCAGGTGTAATAATACGTTGAATTCGATGTCTAGGTGTCCTACATTCGGATTTAAAGTTATTAATACACCTAGTCACCAAAAACTACGAAGCGCACTATGTGGACCTCGTCATCGGCAACCTGGAACACGTAGACATCGAATTCGAGGTATTATTACACCTAGACACCAAAAACTACGGAGCGCGTTATCTGGACCTTGTCATCAGCAACCTGGGACACCTAGACATCAATTTCAAGGTATTAATACACGTAGACACCGAAAACTACGGAGCGCACTATGTGGATTCCGTCATCGGCAACCTGAGACACGTGGACATCGAATTCAAGGTATTAATACACGTAGACACCGAAAACTACAGAGCTCACCATCTAGACATCGTCATCAGCAACCTGGGACACCTAGACATCGCATTCAACGTACGATTACACCTGGACACCGAAAACTATGAAGCGCACTATCTGGATCCCGTCATCGGCAACCTGGGACACGTAAACATCGAACTCAAGGTATTAATACACGTAGACACCGAAAACTACGGAGCGCACTATGTGAACCTCGTCATCGGCAACCTGGAACACGTAGGGCGGTATTCATAGTCCGTTCTCAAAGCAGTACTTAAGACTGCTTTGATGAAGACCGTCTTATCCAAATCAGATCATCTCGAGAATGCTACATTTCATAGTGACGAAATAAGACGGTCTTTGGGAAGAAGTTCTTGCCTAAAAAGTTCTTATTTGATTTAGAGTCAACTTCATGAAGATATGCTTAAAATAGTGCTTATTTAGGAATCGGCTGTTTCCGTGATATTTCTGTACGTTCCACCAATGGGAACGTTGCATTCTTCTGTATCTGCTCCATAACTTAAGTAGAAGCGTAGAAGGATCGAGAATCTCGACTACCGCTCGACACCCTCATTCTTTCGCACAACGTGAGATACGAAGGACCGAGGATTTCAGTGGAACATATATTTTCTGTGTCTGCACTAACCTAAGTCGAAGAATCGAGAATTTCGACTACTGATCGACACCCTCATTCTTTTGCACAATGTGACATTCGTGATACGAAGGACCGAAGGATTTCGGTGGAACATTGCATTTTTCTGTACCTGCAACATAACCCTAAGTAGAAGGATCGAGAATCTCGACTACCGCTCGACATCCTCATTCTTTTGTACATCGTAACACGAAGGACCGAAGATTTCGGTGAAAGTCACTCTGAACAAGAGAAAACAGGGCCTGTTGCACACGCTCTTGATCTTGTATATTCCACAGGATTGCCATCTCCTACCTGTTCACGTAAGTTGATAATCACGCACGGTTCATGTAATGCATGTCAATTTATGTAATCAAATATTATTTTTAATTTACCGAATCTTAAGATTATTTCTGTATTTTTAATTATATTTTATTTGGAGAAATATAAAGTGATATTTATTTAAATCTCATTTAATCATTTTTATATTTAAATATTGTATTATTTACAGAATGTTATGTAAAGAGAAGCCTAGTTCAAGTAAAAACAACCCAGCAAACCAATATGTAACTGTTATGTAACTTAGGGAGCACATGGAAAGAACAATGTTATATTTCATAATTATGTAGATGAGATGTAAGTATTACATAACTTTGAGAGCACTTTAGACAAACAAAGTTATATTTCTTTATTACGTATATAACTCATAAGAGTTATTTAAAAATGTAATATAACACACACGTAATTCGAAATACATAACATAAATCTAACAACCGTTAACTGTCAGCAATATGAGAAATGTTATGTTACTGATATATAATATGTATACACGTAAAGTAATGTAATATAAAAAAGATTTTCTTTTTCGAGGGATATGTGCATAAAATGACTAGACTATACTGAGAAGATATGCAGATAGAAACAAATTTCATAATAATATATAATATATCTATATCGTAATATATCTATATCTATCTCAGCGAGTTAGAAGGAGAAGGGAGTATACCCGGGTGACGAGTGACGAGTGAGCGCGACGGCTGCGCGTCGCGGCCTGTTATTGGTCGCTTGAGTTAAGGATAGGCGCCGTGGCTCTTTGCGCAGGAAGAAGCGCACTGCTACCGATGTACCGATAGACCGATACCGGCATGGCAGTCTTTGTCCGCAATGCCCGCTGCCCGCACGTGTTGCATATCTTGTGTGTCATTTGGTTAGGTCGTTAATCGCTCGTGTCGTTTAATTTCAGTAATCGCTCGTGTTGTAGTGTGCGCATTTGTCAATATCAGGCACATCAAGGTGCAGAGAAAATTATTCGCAGTTGAAAATTCTTGCAGGTAAGTAAATTTATATAGATTCTTTTATCGATATCGTTTAAATATCTCAATGCCTTTCATATCTTGTTTTTGATTATTGATTTTAGTTGTGGCCTCGGTCGTATACGCACGACCCGCGTGTCCCGTGGTTGTGGCATATCCCTCACAGAGAAATATACATTACCTAACCTATTGGAATATCGATTTATTCTCTATTTAAAAAGGTGGATGAAATCATATTTAATAATTGAATACTTCTCAGTAAAAAGGTAAGGGTTATTTACTTTTTTTACTTCTACTTTCAACTTTTATATCTCTTTTTGTCTCTGTACATTCCACGTACCCCATCACCGACTACATTTTCGGAAAGAACAACTCGTTTTACCCCTAAATACCATTGCGGTTTAAAAATTTTGATTAAGACCCGAATTATTAATTAATTAATATTTACATTAAATTTGTTTATATTTTTTAAATTATTATTAATGTATTATTTAATATTTTACACTATATTATACTGGATACTTTCTAAATCATCTTTACATATGTTTCCTAAATATATTTTGTAACGTGTTTTACAACTTGTAATTTCACGGAGATTAGATGTTGCAAATGTACTTATTTGTACTATATGTGTGCTGCTATAGTAAAAAATCATGTCAATTAGTTTTCCAAGTTCACTGAAATGTATCTTTTTATTATAAAATTAGTTGTGAATTGATTTGTTTTTTGTATATTGTTTTGATGTTGTAATTTGTATGTAATGGGCATAAATAATATATTTCAGAGTATGCTTTTGTAAAATATTGATAAGTACGTCATATATGTATATAATATACATATATATATATATATATATTTTTTTTTTCTGCTCATTGTTTCAAAAATAGTTAGGTTTATGAATAATTATGTCACGTAAAGATTTCTCTGATTTATCTCAACGTCAAAAACGAAGAATTATATTGCACAATAGTAACGTCCAAAATATGAAAAAAAACCGTACAGAGGAAAGAGATAGTACAAATATTAATAACTGTAAAGATATTGACAATGCAAGTATTAATAATTGTAATTTGGATATAAGTTCCAATTTTAATGAAGATGAATCAGATTCTACGAATAGTGATTTACACAATTTATCATCAGAAGACACTTTTAATGAAGATGAATCAGATTTTACGAATAGTGATAGTTTATTATTAGAAGACACTTTAAATATTGACAATTCTATAGAAGATGATTTAAGATTTTGGGTAGCTGAACACAATATTAGTCAGAGTGCCGTAAATGGTATATTAAAAATTTTATTAAAAAGAAATTTAAGCGTTCCAGTTGATTGTAGGACATTAATGAAAACACCACGTAATACATTTTCACAAATAATAAAAATGAATGACGGAAAATATATTCACTTTGGACTAGCAGAAGGTTTGAGACATTCGATTAAAATATATTTCCAAACATTGTATCCAGCGGAGCTAAAAGTAAATATTAATATCGATGGTTTACCTATATCGAAAAGTTCAAGTAGTCAATTTTGGCCGATCTTAGGTGCTATAGTTGCAGATTTTTATACTAAACCATTCATTATAGGCATTTATCATGGTAATATGAAACCAAAAGATGTCGATGTTTTTCTAAAACCATTTGTAGAAGAAGCAAAACCCATTCTTGATACCGGTTTGAATATTAATGAAGTGATTATTCGTATTAAATTAAATGCTATAATATGTGATGCTCCAGCAAAGTCATTAATTTGTGGTATTAAAGGTCACACAGGTTATTTTAGCTGCACTAAGTGTATACAAGAAGGTGAATTTATCCACAATAAAGTCGTATTTTTAGAACAAAATTCAACCTTGAGAACGGATCAGTCATTTCGAAGTAGACAGCATGAGGAACATCACGCTGAAAAATATTTAACTCGACCAACCATTATAGAGACTTTAGACATTGGAATGGTTTCAGGCGTTCCCTTAGACTGTATGCATCTTATTTTTCTTGGTGTAGGTAAAACAATACTTCGAATTTGGATTAAAGGTGCAATAAATATACGATTGACTGCCGTTTTATTAGATAAAGCTCAAAAACGTAACAGCAAATTAAAAATGTTTATACCCATAGAATTTGCACGTCGTCCAAGGCATTTGCTGGATCTAGATCGGTGGAAAGCGACAGAATATAAACTTTTTGTACTGTATACAGGAATAATTATAACAAAAAATGTGCTATCTACCAAGCTGTACATACACTTAACCTGTCTATGCGTTGCTGTAAGAATTGTATCGGATAAACAATATAAGCATTTGCTTGATTACGCGCAATCTCTTTTTGAATATTTTGTTAGAAAATTCCGCGAGTATTACGGAGATCAATATTTATCACACAATGTGCACAATTTACTACATATATGTGAGGATGTTAAACGGTTTGGAACAATCGATTCTTATTCTGCTTTTAAATTTGAAAACTACTTGTATACAATAAAAAAATCGTTAAAAGTTAGTAGCAAACCTCTAGAACAAATAGCTAATAGAAATATAGAAAAGAGAAACATTGAAAAAAGTTTTTCAAATCCTCCAAAAGATTATCCAATAATTCATTATAATAAAAATAAGACGAGAGTGAATAGGGTAGAATTTGATGGATTTATCTTATCGTCCAAAAATTGCAATAACTGTTGTATTCTGACAAACGGTACAATTGCTACAGTAAATAATATTTATTTACAAAATAATATTCTATACTTTAGAGTAAAGCAGCATTTCTCTATTAAACCATTTTTTATTTCTCCATGTGATTCAACGCTGGTAGGAATTTATGAGTTATCTGGTAGTCAAGCAGATTTGCCATATGCAATTGTTACAGCTAACGAAATTTCACGTAAATGTTTAAAAGCAGATAATGTTATGTCTTCTGATGATAATTCAAGTATAGTTATTAGCTTATTGCATTAAATCTATAACGATAGCAAATAAAACGTACGTCTATGTGTGTTGATTACATTAATATAATGTATTTCTTATTGTACTATTTATACTCTTTGTGTTATTTATTATATAAATATATATACATATATGATTGTACTGAAGATATCACACTGTGAGGCGAAATGAGCTTTCCGTATGCGGTTGTACAATTTCCCAAAGAAGGGACGTACTCGGAAATTCCGACTTCGTGGCTTACAAAAGATTGTACTCAATGTAGATGGCCAACAACTAAGAATGCTACCTTCTTTATAAAAAAAAACAGTCCACCAGAGGCTGATTGGTTACTTTTTGATGTTAAAGTAGAATGTTACTGTGGTAAGTATGTTTAATATTATAGTGGCAATTATTTTAAATATAAATTATGCAATATTAATACAGAATTTTATATTTACAGAGACTTTAGAAAAGGCACGGAAAAAAGCAGAAGATAGTAATTATGCAACTTCCTGTGATGAAATCAGAGGGCGCGGGAAAAGAATTGTACACGAAAAACACTTTCATGATACATATGATGCTTCCGATGACAATACGGATGACGATTCGGGTAATTTAATTTTACAAAATTATATTTTGTTTTTATTGTATTAGAAATTAGAGCTGGTGATTTGCTTTAAAAGTATCAATATTCAAACTTCGAAATAATTCGAAGCTTCGAAGTTAACTTCGAATCTTCGAAATTTAATAAGGTGTCTTCGAAAGTTCTTTTTTCAAAAATAAAATTTTTATATTTATTTGAATATTGTATCAACGATTTAGTGTGAAACACACTGTTCACATTCTACTAACTTTTATCTTATAGATTTACCTCCGCAATTATCTAAGACTCCACATAAAATATTAAAAATAAATAAAAATCGGGATTCATCTGGAAAAGATTCTTTGTGTGATAAACAATTCTCGCATGAAAAGCAATCCTCATATGAAAAAGTCTCACCAACTGCCGCTAAAGAAAACTTTACACCAAACCGTTCACTGTCTGGTAAATCACAAAGACAAATAGTTGATCCACTAAAAGAAGTTCAGGCTCCACACAAGAAGTTAAAAATAGATAAAAATCGGGATTCATCCGGAAAAGAATCTTTGTGTGATAAACAATTCTCGCATAAAAAGCAATCTTCATATGAAAAAGTCTCACCAACTGCCGCCAAAGAAAACTTTACACCAAACCGTTTACTGTCTGGTAAATCACAAAGACAAATAGTTGATCCACCACAAGATTCACTTCAGCTTGATGATTCTAATGAATCGGATTCTAATGAAGTTGAACCTGAACAAATTAATAAAAAAAGTAAGAATCCAAAATTATTTTTTTTAAACTATTAAGAATCTTGTTTTACCTTTATTATGTTATTATATACAAGTTATAAGTATTTAACGTTTTAACTTACTCTGGGCTTTTTCAGCAAGAAACAGTTGATACAGTGTAACATAGTGAGTCTTTTCATCTTTGTTATCTGTCATTAAACAAAGGTGAAATGATTCTCTGTTACACTGTGTCATCTGTGTCTCTTGCTGGAAAATGCCTTGTGCGTCTTGATCAAGAGCAATATGGTAATAGCAAATTTATATTTTGTATTAATTTATTTTGTTTCAGAGAAACTGCATGGTTAATATTTGTGTAGAGACGTTAGAGTACGTAAGAAGCATCGACAAAAGACTGAATGCTTTAGAAAGAGGCAATATTAATGTGGAAAATGAGCCTATATTCGATGACATACTTCCGATTAATTCCATACAGAACCTTAAGAAATTTGAGGAAATCATGGAAACTGCTGAAACAAGATCGAATTTTGTAAGTTAATTTTTAAATATAAATAATATAAATAATATTATATACTGTTTTCACTGGGATTATTTAAATATGTAGCATTTGGTGTTAATTAATTATTAACTTGTTGACATACATTTAATTTATTATTTATCTAATTACTTATTATAATTAAATGTATTTATGGTCTAATTAAGTTATACGCTTTTAAGGTCGAATTTATGAAAAAAATCGGAGGAAAAAGCACCAAAAATATAGTGCAACGGTATATGAGCCGTTTGTTTACAAATAATTTTGGCATAGCCTGTTCTTGGTATGGTCGCAGGAATAATTATCGCATGTGCGATTTGAAATGTATCTGCATCTTAAAAAGTGAGCTATTTTAACCAGTTGCATATTTTTATTCTTTGTCGAAATTGGTAAGGATTTTATTTGTAATATTAACTATACTGATCATTATTTTATTAGGTGTGTTAAGAGCCAAGGGTATTGACGAATGCGACTTCGAGACTACAGCAAGCGAATGGTTCCGTCTTAGCAAGCTGCGATATGGTCGGGAAAATAAAAAGATATTACCTGATGACGAGCCTGATGCACACAACACGGTCGAGACATAATCTACTACGTGACTGCTTGTTGGTACTTCATTGATATAACGTCATAACCAAAAATTTAAAAAAATTTTTTGTTTTTAAGTTACAAAATAAGGTGCAATTAGTAGCTTTATTTATTTTAATGAACGTATTGTTAGAAAAATATATATACAGTATATATATTTTCATTTTCATACATTTTTGTAATTTTGTCGCAGAGTTTATAAGACTTATAGTTTCCCATTTGTATTCCAATCGATATAACAAAAAGTATATACGTTAGTCTAAATTTAAATAAAATAATACATTTATAAGAAATGTTATATATGCAGTCAACTATGGATAATTAAGTTTTTTCATTATATAAGGAATTATATTCCGATGAGACTGTGTTCCGATGAGACAAACTGTCATACTTGTGATATAATACCTTGTCATAATTATGTTTTATATGTGTGGAAAATATATGAAATATAATAAGTACTATTTAAATATTTACTATATTTATATGTTAGTGCTAAAGTTATATATATTAAGATGTAACTACAAATAAATATTTTCATATCACTTATTAATATTGTATTTACTTTATTAATATTTACTAAAATATGTAATGTATAAATTAATGTAAACATCTTAAAAGTTTAAGATACTATAATAAGTTAATTGTTTTAAAAATTGACTGGTTATTTGCTGTTTAGCCAAACTGTTTATTGCACAGTACGTTAATATAATATAAGTACACATAAGCGGTAGCGTAAACGAGGCGCGTTGCGAGACAGGCAGACAAGCACCGACTCCGGCTCGCGAGATCAGCCGGGAAGAGCACAGGCGCCCCGTGATACCTGTTTACCAAGGCGGAACTACTTTCCGGGATCGTCCGGAGATACCCGAACGCACACGGCGATCACACATGAGCATACTCATTCCAACACTCCTCCTATCGACATGTGCGGACAAAAACATTAAGTCATCACTCATACCTCCATATTCATCAACCTCACACACGTTTCATGCTTATCTCTAGGCAACGGTTTCGTTAGTATGTCCGCTACATTTTCGCCAGTGGGTATATAATTTACCATAATATCGCCGTTTTCTTGTGCCTCACGAGAAAAACTATATCTAATGTCAATATGTTTACTTCTCTTATGGAACACGGTGTCCTTGCTTAAGCAAATCGCGCTTTGATTATCACAGTAAATTTCCGTTGGGCCATCCACGTATTTAGCAAGTCCTATTTGAGTAAAAAGGTTTCTTAGATATATAACTTCTTTCGTTACTTCTGATAAAGCCATAAATTCCGCTTCCATCGTGGATAACGCAACAGATTTCTGCTTCTTTGCTGACCAGCTTATTGGTCCGCCCGCTAGGAATGTACAAAAACCGGAGCAGGACTTTCTATCGTCTATATCACCTGCCCAGTCAGAATCTACATAAGCTAACATTTTCTGTTGTGACTTGGTGTATATAATACCGTAGTTTTTCGATTTCTTTAAATACCTCAAAACTCTCTTCGCCGCTGTCCAATGCGTCTTTCGCGGGTTTGCGCTAAAACGACTCAAGAAACTTACCGCGAACGCAATATCCGGGCGCGTTGCGCCCGCCAGATAATTTAAACCACCTATGAGTTCTCTGTACGGAATGTTTTTCATCTCGTCTTCTTCAGGGAGTCCTGGCTGGCTGACTTTTGATAATTGATTCTCAGGTTCAAGAGGCATTGCAACGGGATTCGCCTCCATCATATTGAATCTTTCTAGGAGCCTCTTCACATAAGATTCTTGCGTCAACTTCATGCTTCCTGTTGGGCTATTTCTTTCAACACGAAGACCCAGTACATCTCCAACGCAACCCAAATCTTTCATCCTGAACTGTCCCTGCAACCTTTGTTTGACCTTCCCCAGGGCTTTTAGGCTTCTTGATGCAAGTAATAGGTCATCCACGTAGATAGCGATAATGACAGTCTCCCCGTCTACCTGGCCGACGAAGACACACGG
Source organism: Temnothorax ravouxi (assembly GCA_030770255.1). Lineage (NCBI taxonomy): Eukaryota > Metazoa > Arthropoda > Insecta > Hymenoptera > Formicidae > Temnothorax > Temnothorax ravouxi. Next base: position 92,346 of record JASTWP010000305.1, on the reverse strand, counting down.
ATCCGCATCTGATCTAGACATTCCAATGCTTAACAAGAAATTACGGAGCTTTTCGTACCATTTTCGCCCTGACTGCTTTAGACCGTAGAGTGGCTTACGCAGTCGAAAAACCTTTCCCTCTTGACCTGCCACCACGAGTCCGCTTGGCTGCTCCATATAGATTTCATCATCGAGATCACCCTGTACGTAGGCTGCAACTACGTCCATCTGGTGGACGTGCATCTCCTCCTCGACACAGCCGGCGAGAAACGCGCGTATCGACTCATGTCTTACGACCGGAGCAAAGACTTCCTGATAATCCACTCCATATCTCTGCTCGCATCCACGCGCCACGAGCCTCGCCTTGTACCGCTCGACTCCGCCATCCTGCCGCCTCTTTATCTTAAATACCCAACGACATGATATAACGCGACGATCGACCGGGCGGTCGACCAACTCCCACGTCCCGTTCTCGATCAATGAATCGTATTCGGCCTTCATGGCTTCCAGCCATAATTCTCCATCGCCACGAGACATAGCTTCTTCCAAAGTGGATGGGTCGCTGAGGGCTGCATCTGTAACAAGGCTGGCAATTTCATTATATAATTTTCGAGGCCTTCCTTTCTTTCCGGTACGCTCAAGTTTCGGCCTCCCCCTTCCGCGACCTGATCGCTATACTGGCTCCACAGCCTTCTTCGGCGTAACTTCCGACGCCATGCTCCAGGCACCATCTTCCTCCTCAACAGCTGCAGGCTCTTTCCAGTCCCCGCTCACACTGTTGGTCGGCTGCTGAGACGGCTCCACCTTCGCCCGGACCTCGGATGAGTGCTCATCCGCCATAACTCCTTTCGCCACGTGTGGCAAAGGCATTTCGACAAGTTCTACGTCACGCTCATTTTTAGAATCCATATCTTCGATAAATCGGACATCGCGACTTTTGATGATCCTTCTAGTACCCCGCTCCCACAAGCGGTACGCCTTTGATTCGGAGTCATAACCTACCATAACAAACTCATGACCTTTAGGATCAAACTTGGTTATTCCTGGCCCTTTCTGAAGCGCAAATGCTTTGCACCCAAACATGCGCAAAAAACTGACGTCTGGCTTCGTTCCAATCCATTCTTCAAGCGGTGTCCTCCCCTCCAAGGCTTTCGTTGGGCATCTATTCCTCAGGAACGCCGCGGTGTTAATTGCTTCGGCCCACAATGTCATCGGCAAGTCCGACTGCACCAACATGCATCTGGCCATCTCCACCAATGTACGATTTGCCCGCTCGGCGACTCCGTTCTGCTGAGGGGTGTACTCCACACTTAATTGCCTACTTACACCTTCATCCTCAAGTAGCCCGGCAAATGTCTTCGATACGTATTCCTTCGCATTGTCCGAACGAAACTTGACGAGTTTACACCCAGTTTCTCTTTCAACGCGATGCATAAATTTCCTGAACTCCATGAAGACATCGGCACGACTCTTCAACGTCGCTACGGTGATGAATCTTGTTTTGTCGTCTATGAAGGTTACAAAATATTTCGCTCCTCCCAACGACTCGACCTTGAACGGTCCGGCAATATCTGAATGTACAAGTCCGAGAACCCTCTCAGCACGCGAAGATGATGCCTTATAAGGCAACTGGCATATTTTCGCCTTCAGGCACACTTCACAAGGGAAATCATCCGCATTTAGCTTGAAGTCCAGTCCGTCGACCATGCCTGCACTTTTTAGCTTCTTAAGGTCATTTAAGTTCAAATGTCCGAGGCGTCGATGCCATTTCATGAGCCGTTCGTCGGGTTTCCCGTCCGCGCACAATGCAATCTGTCCCTCTCTCGTGTTAACGACGTATAACCGTCCACGTTTCTCTGCGTTCATGACAAGCGTGCCATCCTTCCTGAGCACTTGACCCTTGTCACCTTCAAACACAACCTTGTAGCCATTTTCTGTAATTCTGGCCACCGAGAGCAGATTATTTCTCACATCCGGTACGCACTTCACATCGCACAGTTCTACGCGCTTTACGACACCCCTTACGCTCACGTCCACCACGACATTTCCGGCACCAACGGTCTGCATGTCCCGATCATTCTTTCCCGCTGTCTGCACGGCACCATCACAGTCACTGTCTATAAACGAAAAACGATCCCTCTTTCCGCACATGTGTGCCGTCGCACCACTGTCCAGGCACCACTCATTGTCTTTTAACTGGCTGAGCATCACTGTTGACGCTTCCATGGCATCTTCGCACGCAGCCTGACTCACGGTCTTATTGTCTGACCTTTTTTTTTTCCAACAGTCAGATGCGCGATGGCCGGTTTTTCTACACTTGAAGCACTTGCCCTCAAAACTTTGTACGCCTCGCTCTTCCTCGCTGCACGCGCCTCGCTTTTCCTGTACCTTGCGTTGCCCAAACGGTTTCCTGCTCGCTATTCTATGAGTGTCGCTTTTTCCAGCGGTCAATAATGCACTGCTTCCACGATCTTTTTCTCGATCGCTTTCCACTCGCCTAGCTTCTTCTTCAATCAATTTTGCCTTTAAGAAATTGATATCCGGTATTTCATCTCTGGATTCTATCGCTACTCGAAAGTTTTCAAAATCCTGTGGCAGGGAGCTAAGAAGCATGATTGAGAGTAACTCAGGCGGCACTTTTATTCCAGCCTCGTCTAATTGGTCAGCTGTCCGCATAAAATCACTGACGTATTGAGACATCGATTTTTCTGGATCTTTCTTCATCTGGTATAGCTGACGATAAAGAACCGCCTTTCTCACAGGTCCTCTGGAGTTGAACGCTCTTTCCAATTCCCTCCAAGCCTCCGAAGCTGTAACGGCTTTTCTGATATGCCCGAGTTCGCTGCTAGACACGCCGAGCACGATCAGCGCGAGCGCCTTTTCATCTTCGATTGTCCATGTTACTAACTTCGCCTCTTCCACGGGTTTCACAACACTTCCACTTACGTGTCCCCATAGACCGTTATACACGAGAACGCTTCGCATTTGAAGTCTCCACGTTTCATAATTGTCTGCGGTCAATTTCTCGATGTGTTGCGTGCCGGTCGAATGCATGGCGAGAAGGGCGTTAGCCACGTGTTCACGAAAAATCGAATTCGAGACGAAAAAAACCGATTGCGCAGGCCGCAATTCGCTATATATCACCTAAATCACCAAACTGGGCCCATAACCTGTTTAGCCAAACTGTTTATTGCACAGTACGTTAATATAATATAAGTACACATAAGCGGTAGCGTAAACGAGGCGCGTTGCGAGACAGGCAGACAAGCACCGACTCCGGCTCGCGAGATCAGCCGGGAAGAGCACAGGCGCCCCGTGATACCTGTTTACCAAGGCGGAACTACTTTCCGGGATCGTCCGGAGATACCCGAACGCACACGGCGATCACACATGAGCATACTCATTCCAACATTTGCAAAATATAATTATCAAATGCAAGTATTAAATCAATGAGTATATTAAAATAATGAGCAATAATAAAGTTAATAATACTGTAATATAATAAAAAAATATATATTTACTTACAGTTCTTATGTATAAAAAGAAACATATTATTCTATCTACCTATATATTCTATATATTTTAATTTCAAATGCTATAAATATTTGTTGTAAATAAAGATTCTTATCCGCAACAAATATTTATACTATTTTGAATTAAAATATAAGTAGATAGAATAATATCCATTTTTATACCCATGTATATTGCATTATATAAACATAACATATACACTAATGTTATATTACGTAACATATAGAAGTAAGTAACATAGACGTCTATGTTACATTGCAATAATATATCATTTGAAATATATTTGATATGTAAATGATACATTCAAAGTTGCTGACATAGAGCCGTACCAGTACGTAACATTTACCCATACAAGTAATATTACATGCAACATCGCGTAATATTACATATATATCTATGTTACATATTGTGGTTTGCTGGGAAACATTATACGTTGATGGAGAGAAAAGTATTTTTACAGATACTTGAAAAATATAAAAATGTAATTGAAATAAAGAAAAGTGATGCTACAACATTAAAAGATAAAGATATCGCATGGAATAACATATGTGAAGAATATAACGAATCAACATTAATTTCTCAAGAGGTAAGAACTATAATTTAAATATAATATTGCTTCAATACATTGTTATACAAAAATTTGGTTGCAGAGAAATGTGCAACAGTTAAAAAAATTATGGGCAAACTTAAAGCAAACTCAAAGAGATGCCTTAACCAAAGAGAAACAATCACGCCTCGCAATTGGTGGAGGACCACAGGAAGTAGAAGCAAAAGTTGATCCTGATATCCTTAATATTGCACCCCACCTTATGAAAACTGCACCAGTGCTCTTCTCATCAAACATGACTGAAACAGAAATTAAAGGTAAGTCTAAAATTAATAATATTGATGTAAAGTAAACTGAGGTTACTTTTTAACTAAAGTATCTTAAAATGTGACGTGATAGAGCAATTTTATTAACAGTTCGTTTCAGCAACAAAAAAATTACAAAAAATTTTTAATTTGTGGGACAGTGTATGGAGTTGTATGGACTATGTAGCATGTATTGAAACAAATAAAAGACATGTAATATAAATGTTTTCTTAATTCTAAATATATCCAATATACCTAAAATTACCTTAAACCTACATATATTTTATACCTAAATATATATAACTGAAAAGATAATTACATATAGTAGAACAAATAGTAAATAGAAATAGTTCTTTTCATATTTCCTATCTAAAAAGCCGTTCAATTAATGTATTCCGCACGACAAAACCATCTCCAGGTTGCCAATGAGGTTGAGGCACTGGAACTTCGTCATTTATATTTTCTTCTGCTTCTTCATCTTCTTCTTCCAAATTATCATTTAAAATTAATGTTAAATTGTGCAAAACTGCACATGCTACAACAATTGTTGTGGAAGTTACCAACTTTGTACTCAGTCCTCTCGATAAACACGGAAATCTGCGTTTCCAAATGCCGAAAGTTCTCTCGACTATTACTCTTGTCCTCCTATGGATTATGTTGTAGCTGCAAAAAAGTATGTATACGTATAAATTCTTTGTGCGTGTGTGTGTGTGCGTGTGTGTATGTGTGCCTGCGTGCGTGCGTGCGTGCGTGCGTGTGTGCGTGCGTGTGCGTGGCATTAATGAATCATATATTCTTATTTAATGTCATTTTAGGGCCGGTTTCACCAATTCCGGTTAATTTAACCGGCTGATTATTCCATTGAAATTGACCAATTGCATTTTACTTAACGACAAATGCGATTGATCAAATCCATTGTAGCCCAGTAAAATGACTCGAAATTTGTCGATTTGGAGGAAATAATACTGACTGGGCTAAAACATTGTAAACAGGGTTGTTTTAGGATACTATTCAACATATTAAAAGTCCCCACGTGTAGACGCTACGTTGCGGGCAGGGGAGAGTCCAAAAGGTCCAAAAAATCCGTTTTTCGTAAATAATTCGGAAAATATCAACTTTACGGAAATTTATGTAGATATCAAAATTGTAGCTTACAAATTTCTGCACAATTTCATTTTTTATTCAAGTCTGTACGACCAAATGGAGCAGAGATAGAATTTTTTTAAATATCGGTGGTTTTGCGACGCAGCGAAAACGCGTACGCGCGTCGCGATTTTTTGCTAATGTCTCAAAAATAGACTCTCGAATCGAAAAATGTTTACATGAATACTAATATAAAAAATACTCACATTTTATGAACTAATTGCTATTTTATACTTGTACATTTGAAATGTACATTTCTAAAAACACAGTAATTCACACATGTAATTCACAATGTTCATAGATAATCCAGCCGCAAGAATTCATTAACCCTATTGCTCTTTCGTGTTCCACAAGTTTCTAACAGTTGTTTGTTCCGGAAAACAAATAATTGTTAGATAATCTCCCCCACCCCTAAAAAAAGTTGTTATAGTAGGGAACATTAGGTAGAAATTTCAAAGTCCTGAGAGCCGACAAAACGGCGTGGTGTTGACTTTGCCCCGAACGTCAATTTTCACTTTTGTCACTTCAAAAATTTAAAAATTTTGAAAATATCCAAAAACGATTATCGGATTCATATAAAGCATCAAATTTTTCATGAAAATCACTTACATATAGGTTTGCAAGAGTAAAGCTCGATGAAAGAGTAACGAGAGATCAGAAAAATTACTTTTCACCATCAAAAACGCTTATGTTGCGCTAAAAATTACACCATAACTCAGAATGTCATCAAATCCCGTTGATAATACTGGCACATAAAGACGCATTTACAGTAGAAAAAGCAAGTTTCTATAACAGATTTAAATTAGCAAAAAGTCTAGTGTCAAGTTTGCTCCGATGTCGAGTTAGCCCCGGTCTTCCCTATTTAAAATATTATTGTCGTTAAAAAGAAATTTGACATTCCACAGAGGATAATTATAGCTCAGAGGCATCAGGTAGAAGAGATGAAGAGGAGCTACAATTATAAAAAAAAAATTTTTTAATAATTTTTTTACATAAAACATATTTGTCACACTTCAAATTCATTTTTTCTTATTCAGAAATTTTTTTTCTAGCATCCTTTAAGTCCTTAAAGTCCTTCTGTACCATTTAAAAATTACCAAATTTGCGGCGACAAAATTAAGTATTCTAATTTAATTAATAATTATCTCATTTTTTTCTCATTCGTACTACTTTTAGCTTTAATTTGCGTGTTTGATCATTAAGCTTCGTCAATTGGTTCGTGAGTTATGATTTTTTAAATAAAACGAGTCGTAACGTGTTTGCCGCGCCGCGCGCCGCATACTGGCTTCGGACTCTTCTCAATCTTTAGTACCTACGTACAGTACTATCGGTCCTAAAAATATCGGCCTAGTACCAAATGATTCAGAAAAACCCCAAGAATAACTTCTGACACTTCAATAAGTACAGAAAAATTGTTAAGGACACGTTTTTTTATCATTTCAGGCGACTCATAGTGATGATCAGCTACATACGTAAACTTACCTGTCCTTTGAAACTCCAGTTTCCCATCATGATGCCTTTAAAATTACATGCCATAAACTCTATTTTATAGGAAATTTTGTCAGCTTTAATTTCGGTCTCTTGAAGTTTTTTCGTAAAGTTAATAGAAACGGAGATTTTTACAAAAAAAGGAATGATAATGCAATTTTTCCACAATTTATCAAAAATACAGCAATATTCATGAACTTTATTTTTAAATAAAACATACTTTGCGAAGGACTTATACTACTCCAGCACGTTCATACATATATGAAGTAATAAAAACAAGGTAAAATAAGTTTTTGAAAAATTATTATCCATATATTTTTGGACCAAAATGTTAATTTAACAAAAATTGATTTTTTTTCTTCAATATTTAAACGCCTGTAAATCATCAACGTTTCAATGAAAAAAGATCTACGACCTCTCATTTTAAAGATAATTAAAATATCTTCAAGAAAAATACATAACATTACTGCCTCCAACCAATTAGAAAAAGTTATTTTCCAAAATGCACTGAAAAATGACATTTCTTCATGTTTTTTGCTCTTAACGTCAAGCTATCTTTACCAAAATGGATTTATGCATACATCATGTTCAAAAATTTATTCTCTTTAACTTTTATTATACATACTATATGTGTACGTCCTATACTTTCAGAGTTAATACTGCTTTTTACATGCAAAACATCCACTATCAACATAAAATAAAATTGTCTTTTAATTAATAACTCGGCGAATTTGGACCGTACAGAAATAAATAAAAAACGAAATTGTTCATAATTAGATTCTCTACAACTTTTATTTAAAACATTTTTCGATTTGAGATTCCATTTTCGAGATATTAGCGAAAAATGCGCGACGCGCGTACGCGTTTTCGCTGCGTCGCAAAACTACCGATGTTTAAAAAAATTCTATTTCTGCTCCATTTGGTCGTACAGACTTGAATAAAAAATGAAATTGTGCATAATTTTGTAAGCTACAATTTTGATATCTACATAAATTTCCGTAAAGTTGATATTTTCCGAATTATTTGCGAAAAACTGATTTTTTGGACCTTTTGGACTCTCCCCTGTCCGCAACGTAGCGTCTACACGTGGGGACCTTTAATATGTTAAATAGTACCCTAAAACAATCCTGTTTACAAAGTTTCAGCCCAGTTAGTATTATTTCCTCCAAATTTTGTCATTTTACTGGGTTATTGGAATAATCAGCCGGTTAAGTTAATTGGAGATGGTGAAATCGGCCCTTAAGCTAGCAAAATCTAATTCTAATTATATACAAAAGAAAAAGATACAAAATAACGATATTATCAAGTTTATTAATTTTATATATGTATATGTATTACATTCTTTTTACTTCTATTTTTACTATTTACTTCGTAATGCATGATCATTTGAACTGTTTAGTACAATATAAAATTATTATTGTTATAATTATAAAATTATACAAACCTCGTTTCTTCATCGGTAACAGGATTACCAATCGGCGTAAGCAGAAATGGCAACGAAGGGTATCCACCATCACCAACGAGCATTCCGTTTAAATTGTGTTGTCTGTACCGCATATATATGCGTGAGTTTTGAAATATTCGGCTATCGTGTTCACTTCCTGGCCATTCTGGGACAATATCTAGTATTTCAGTACGCGGTCCAACGACAACCTATAAAAAGAAAACAATTATAATTAAGAGAAAATTTAAATTAAAAAATCTTTACATCTAAAAGAGCATTTATATTCCAAGCAGAAAAGCAGAATCAAAAGCTACAACGAGAAAGTGCATGTATCGTCTGTCTCTCTACAGTTTTTGCTTTTGCTCCTGCTGCTTTTCCACATTTTGTTTTTCCGCTCCTAATGTGAATGCGCTTTAAAACATAATTATATCCTTATATAGTAAGATTAAAATTTGTGCACATTTTTCGTTTTTGCATACATGCCGTAAATTACTTAAAATTCTTAAATAATAATTTTCAATACAAATATGTATTAATTATTAATTGTTTAATTTACCTGAACATTTAAAGAAAAATATCCTTTCCTATTGCGATATACCTCATCAATATTTTGAAACCTCGTATGGGTTAACCGAATATGCGTACAATCTATCGCTCCATCAATCGAAGGAAGACCTATAGCTCCAGGACCACGGCCAAGTTCTTTGAATAAACGTTTATTTTCAGAGCGTGCTTGATCAGACACTGGTATTTTTACGTATCTGTTTATGTTGCTTGCTATTAAAGAAGAAACTCGAAAAATGATTCTTGATATTGTAGATTGTGAAATTTGTATCACATCTCCCATAACAAGCTGCAAAAATAAATAGTGAGTGAATCTATACCGCTTATGTGAATTACACAAATAAGTAAAGACTCGCCAAATACGGCCAAGACAGTGCAAAAATAAAATTTTTCAATTAATTTGTACTATTCTCTTATATTCAAATATATGTATATATATATATATATATATATATATATATATTTCTTTTTTCAAAAATAAAATTTTTTTTAATATTTTTGAAAAAAGTATATATATATATATACTTTTTTCTAAAATTTTATTTTTGCAGCTTATACACACACACATACATATACACAACAGGATAAACTAACCTGAAAACTTGCTGTTGCGTAGAACCTAAAGCATATCAATAATTGTAAAACAGGACTTACTGGCAAACCGCGATTATTTATTTTGGCTAGTCCTTCCTCTACTAATGGTAAAATACCAAACATAATGGAATTCTTTGAAAATTGAAATCTTTTTTTGAATTCTCTTTCATTATAAAATTCAAATGGATTTTGTTTATCACGAATGTACCGTTTCGGTGCACGTAACTGTATTTCTTCGTTCGTCCTCTTCTTCTCCATTAAAAAAATCAATATCTCGAATTTCAAGATTTGCTAAATCCATTATTAGTAAAAATAAAATATAAATGTATGTTCCACTTTCTTTCAAGCACTTGAGTTTGCTCTGATTATAGCTGTAAGAATTTTTTAAGTTAATAGTTAAGATAATATTAGATTACAATCAAACATGCATTACATGTACCGTGCGTGATAATCAACTTACGTGAACAACAAGTGACAGGTGTCAATCTTGTTGTATGTGGAATATACAAGATCAAGAGCGTGTGCAACAGGCCCTGTCCTCACGCCGAAACTCGCCGAGATCCTCGGCCCTCCGTAGTTCCACTTTCTTTCAAGCACTTGAGTTTGCTCTGATTATAACTGTAAGAATTTTTCAAGTTAATAGTTAAGACAATATTAGATTGCAATCAAACATGCATTACATGTACCGTGCGTAATTATCAACTTACGTGAACAACAGGTGACAATGTCAATCCTGTTGTATATGGAATATACAAGATCGCAAGAGCGTGTGCAACCAGGCCCTGTCCTCACGCCTAAACTCTCGCCGAGATTCTCGGCCTTCCGTAGTTCCACTTTCTTTCAAGCACTTGAGTTTGCTCTGATTATAGCTGTAAGAATTTTTCAAGTTAATAGTTAAGATAATATTAGATTGCAATCAAACATGCATTACATATACCGTGCGTGATTATCAACTTACGTGAACAGGTGACAGATGTCAATCCTGTTGTATGTGGAATATACAAGATCAAGAGCGTGTGCAACCAGGCCATGTGTCAGAATGATTTTCACCGAAATCCTCGGTTCTTCGTATTACGATGTGCAAAAGGATGAGGGTGTCGAGCGGTAATTGAGATTCTCAATCCTTCTACTTAGGTTAGGTTATGGTGCAGATACAGAAAAATGCAATGTTCCACCAAAATCCTCGGGCCTTCGTATCATGTTGTGCGAAAGAATGAGGGTGTCAAGCGGTAGTCGAGATTCTCGATCTTTCTGCTGAAAAATAAAAAAATAGAATAATATAAGATTAATATGATTATAATAGTATAACCTATAACCTCGCGGACATTAATATATCAAATAAATGATACATTATAAGAATAAAGATATCATTTGTATTATACATGATAAAGATATCATTTATATTACAAATGATATTATTTATATCACTGATAAAAATATATTACACTTTCCCTTCACTTTACTAATAATAATCTTGCATTTTTAGTTTTGCTTAAGTCGTCTATGACCACGACTTGACGAAGATTGTCTTATTTAACAAAATATATGTCAAATAAGATAATCTTAAACGACTATGAATTTTATAACTAATAAGATAATCTCTCAGTCCCTACTTACAACGAATGAGATAAGTTTATGAATCATAATAAGATGCTTTGGAAGAAGATCGTCGACAAACTACGCTTTAAGATATTTCTCAAGTATAGACTCGTTTTATGACTGTGAATCAAAGCGCCATCTTAAGACTGTACTTAAGAAGATCTTGAAAATAAGCCTTGACTATGAATACGGGCCGTAGACATCGAATTCAACGTATTATTACACCTGGACACCGAAAACTATGAAACGCACTATCTGTACCTCGTCATCGGCAACCTGGGATACCTAAACATCGAATTCAAGCTTGATTCATAAGAATCAATATATATTATATATATATACTTAATTTAGCTAAATAGAAATCTTTCTTCTGACCGATAAGTCTATCGACCTTTAATAATTTACCTACTAGATCGTTCGAAATACGCGCGCGATATCGAAACTGGCGATACCTGCGCCGCCAGTGTCGAAAAAGTGAAAGGGACATTTTCTCTGATCACGTGATCACACAGATCGGCGTTAGGAGGAGTATCTTAATAAAACATTTTCACATTTGGACTTTGCGTCGCAATATCTCCCCTCGTAGAGCACGTAGCGGAAAATTATATAGGAGATACCCCCCTTATTTTTACCCCAACTATCGATCAAGCCTACTTAGAACTTGATCCGTTCACTCGTTATCGAGATCTCAACATCTCGGGTACTCGCAACCCGTCGCGTCGCGTAAAAGAGTCACGGTGCGGTCTCGCATCGCGTGTACTTGGCGCGAGACACTACCGTGTCTCTTGATAAAATCACATTCAATTGTAAGAAAATTGGATTTATTAAGTACAATACTTACACTTTTATTTTTTTCACTTTTTCAGTTATAATATTTCTTATATTTTTTCCTGCCTTTTTTTAGAGGACAATACGGCTTGTTTTGATCACTTTCCCCTGCGGCCATTAGTGACATTTACTATACACTAGCTATACACTATCTTTACTAAAATATACTCAAAGCGGAAGTATCCCATTAATGGCGGACGACCAATCCGCATCCTGCACCCTCGGTGTCTTATCCCTCATTAAAGGATCCCTAGGGCCACTTTCCACGCACGTGTGATATAACAGTTATTTGTGCAACAAGTGCTGGAAGATGAAAATTCACGGGCACGGAGTTGACGCCTCCGGCTCGTGCGTCAACTCCGCACCCGTGAATTTTTATCTTCACGCACGTGTTGCATACCCTATTTTATGTTGCAAGTGCGTGGAAAGTGGTCTGTCACGCACGCGTAGCGTAATGGGCCATTTTCCACGCACGTGTGACATAATAAATACATACATACTCGGACCAGCTCGGACTAGTCTCAGTAAGCTGACGTCTTACCGCGCTGCTACACGCCGCTACAAACTTTGGTCTTACTATAATGATGGTCTATACACGATGTTCAAATCACTTTTTTTAATAGCTCTTAAGGGGATGCTGGAGTCGCAGGCGAACTTGATCAGCGTCGATAAAGAAGTGCTCACCGATTCTTACACATACTTACAGAGCGCCTGCTCTAGAACTACCCATTATACTGATCCGTATGTTTTTGACTGAATTCGCAGCGGGGAGACGCGTAACATGTGCATATGAAATTTTCAAACACACTTTTCTCTTATACTAAAGCTTGCAGCTCATTTCTGCAAGCGCAGGATTCTTCTTTATTGTATTTCCGAGACAACTGCAAAGTTTTTGTATACGTACACAGTCTAAAACTTTTATGTGCTGCAAATGTTGTCATGAGTCGGCCGCAGAATCGAAAATAAAACTGTAATTTTCTAATGTTTTTTTGTTTTTCATACGCAAATGGCGTCTGCTGTCTTCGTTATTGTCCATACTTTAATTCTGGACAAAAAATTTTTAATTCGGTGAAATCAATCAAAAGATTAGTGTGTCTGAAAATAATGTTTGTTAAGTTAGCACCCCCCCACAAAAAATTGGAATAACACATATACAAAAATTAAGTGCTCTTTATATGCTAATTATGTGCTCTATTCACGATTTTTGTGCTCGAGCGGTTTCGCGGGAAATCGTAATTGAAAGTGGGGGTGCTGGCTTAACGTAAGCTAGCACCTCCACTCATTAAAATTACATATAAAATAAAAAACTCAATATGCTAGAATTATGTGCTTTTTATGTGCTTTCAAATGCCTCAAACAAAATTAGTCTATCTGTAATAGTTTAAAAGATATATGCAAAAAAAGATCTTGATGGGGATATCGCGCAATATACAACAGTTTTTGTGCTAGTACTCAATATATTTCTCGAAGAACGTGTGATATACAAAGGCTGCGCGTGACTACGTGACGGACACAGTAAAGCAGCGAGCGACTAGTAGAGAGGAAAAAATCAGTAGTAGATGCGACACCGCGTTTCCTATTGGAGACAGAGAGCGCCCTCCATAATGCCGAATCCGCATGGCGAGTCGTATACGGGATTTTCGCCAACACTTCCCCTCGAATCGCGCTGGTCGGATTCCGCTCATTTGATGGTCTTAAGTCCAATGGACCTCATGCAGGCTTCGTGCTTTCCTCTAGGCAGTCTCTTCGTGAGAATATCCGCCGTCATCTCGTCGGTGGATACATGTTGGATTTTAACCAAACCTCTGCTAACGGCGTCACGCACGAAGTGATGTCGAATGTCGATATGTTTCGACCGAGCGTGAAAAACGGGATTCATCGCCAACTTTAGAGCCCCGTTGTTGTCGTTTTTGATGGTGATTCCATCCAATGTTATCCCGAGTTCTCCGAGTAATCCTCCCATGTATAGTGCTTCTTTAGTCGCTTCAGAGAGGGCCATATACTCGGCCTCAGTTGTTGATAGAGCCACAGTGTGCTGTTTCTTTGATTCCCAGCTGATGGCTCCACCGCTCAATAAAAAAGTGTAGCCAGTGTAGGATTTACGATCCATGCTGCAGTTACCCCAGTCAGCGTCCGCGAACATCTCGGGAGGATCACTGAAAACAGAATAAACTAGACCAACATTATCAGTCCCTTTGAGGTATCGCAACACCCGCTTGGCTGCTCTCCAGTGAGTCTCCGTGTGACAGTTGTTGAATTGGCTTAGACGACTGACAGCATGAGCTATATCGGGTCGTGTCGACGTCGCCAGATACATCAGTGCCCCAATGAGTTCTTGATAGGGAACCTCGGGCTGACGACGGTCCGTGCCGACCTCCTCCTTGATCAGCTTGACATCCGGATCCATTGGAGTGGACACCGGCTTACAGTCCAGCATGCCGAATCTTGCGAGAATGTCGTTAATATATCCTTTTTGTCTTATAGCAATCTCATTCTCCTCTCTTGAGAATTCCAAGCCCAAGCAGTATTTGACGCCGCCTATTAGGTCTTTGATCTCAAAGTTAGCGCTGAGATGATTCTTGATTTTCGCGATCTTCGCAGTATCGCGAGAGGCAATTAGTATATCATCGACGTATACGATGATAAATGTTCTGTCATCGATAGGTCCGATGAAAAATACACATGGGTCGGCCTTCGATTGAACAGCTCCGAGTAGTTCAAGCACTTCCTTCAGTGTAGAGTGCCAGGTCCTACCTGACTGTCGAAGCCCGTACAACGCCTTGATTAATAGACAAACTGCGTTCGGCTTCCGAATGTCCTCCAACATCTTCTTCGCCGTATCCCTGATGGAACTGTCCACGTTTCTGGAACGAATGATATGTTCCAAAATATCCTCTAGATATTCCGGTGCTTCCGGAGATGGGGATATCGCGCAATATACAACAGTTTTTGTGCTAGTACTCAATATATTTCTCGAAGAACGTGTGATATACAAAGGCTGCGCGTGACTACGTGACGGACACAGTAAAGCAGCGAGCGACTAGTAGAGAGGAAAAAATCAGTAGTAGATGCGACATCGCGTTTCCTATTGGAGACAGAGAGCGCCCTCCATAATGCCGAATCCGCATGGCGAGTCGTATACGGGATTTTCGCCAACAGATCTATATACTACTGATATAAGAATAAAGTATCAGTTAAAATACAGAAAGCAAAATAATTCTTGTTTTAAAATGTTTCTTGATTAATGTGCTCTCAAAATATGTAGAATAAGAGTTTTGTGCTTATCTCCTTCAGCCGGCAAACCTCCTTGAAAGTGAGCACTCCATACGTACAAGAGTAAAGTACCAGTTAAAATATAGATGGCGAATTGGTTTTAGTCTTAAAATGTTCCTTAATTTATGTGCTTTCAAAATATGCACAACGAGATTTTCGTGCTCATCCCCTTTGTCCGACCCGAACGTCAGCACTCTATAAGCACAAGAGTAAAGTACCAGTTAAAATATAGATAGCAAATTGGTTTTAGTCTTAAAATGTTCCTTAATTTATGTGCTTTCAAAATGTACAGAATAAGGTTTTTGTGCTCATTTCCTTCAGCCGACAAACCTTCCTGAAAGTGAGCACCACTATACTTAAATTGTAAAGTGCTTACTAATATAACAATTAATTTCCAGCCTATTGATTATAAGCTAAAAATGTTTCTCTACTTATTTTTGCGCATTTAATTGCTTTTAAAATATTCTTGATTGGATTTTGACGAGATTATTGTATAAATATAATAGCTATTTTTTTTTAAATAAATTATAAGACAATTATATTATTAAAGTGTTACATATATTTCTAGTGTGATATAAATTATGGAACATTGTGTCTTTACATTTTTTTGCATCTTTAAGTTTTAAGTTATAGGTAAAGTTTTTGGAATTTTATATAAAATTAGAGGTTGTTATAAATGTAAATAGATATGTTCTTTATGTAATATATTTATTTCGTTTTGTTTTACATAATAAATGTAGCTTCAAGTTTTATAAAATTAATGAGTATTATGTACATAAATGTTTCCTTTAAAGCTCTCTTTAAATGGTTCCTTTAGAGCTCTTTTAATATCCATTAGTGATAGACTTCTAAAGACATTTAGAGAAAAAAGTCTTTAAAATATGTATGTATGTACCGTTTATTGTTTATCCCCGTAGGGCTTACAAGGCGTTTTTTCCTGAGAAACGTACCCAAACCTCTACACAACCAGATGGCGTTTTTTAGGGACGTACCCAACCCTTTACATCAAACGTCTTCCTACCCGACCTGACCGTAGCGGCCTATTACATTCTACTCCCTCCCTCCCTTTCTCGCCATTTACTCCTCCTTCCATTTCCCCTCATTCTCATTCCACGCGATCTCTCTACCGTTCCCCCACAATCTTCCGCCGCTCTTCCACGTCGCACCCCTGTTCTGGTTTGCACCCTACCTCACTACCTGTACCCTCTCCCCCTTCTGCCCCCCTTTCCCTTCCCTCGAGCAGCCTTCTAATCCTTTCCAGCTCGTCCGCTGTCCTCCCCCACACCCTTATCATCTTCCGCGACCTTTCCATCCTCTGTTCTCCTTCGCCCTCTCCGTTCACTTCTCCACCTGTTCTCGTTCTCGGGGGTCTCTACTTTCACTTTGCTCACTTCTTGCTACCGCTTGCTCTTACTTTCCTCCGCGCCTTTCTGCAGTTTTCTTAAAGAACTCTCTTCGCTTTACTTTACTTTCTTCTTTCCAACCTCTCCGTCGTATCAGCTCTTCGTCATGCTACCATCCGTCTTCCATCGACCGCCGTACCTTCCCTCGTTCGATCCTTCCTCCCGATCCATCGAGTCGGTGGTCGATTTCTCCCGCTCCATCTCATTGGCCGTCCTGCATCATACTTGCGCGCTCTCCTTATGGCTCTGTCTTGCCCCGTCCGCATCGTGCTACAGCGCATCCAGTTCTACCGCCCTGCAGTGGTGCCAACGTGCTCTTTCGGAGCAGCTGACTCCCCGCGTCGGCTCGAACCAAAGTCGCCCCTACACTTCCTTTTCACCAGCAGCCACCCAGCGGATCATATGTCCTCTTCCATCCATCACCTCCCACTCCTGCCCTTGCTCCCCCTCCGCAGCATCTCTCTTCCTCCGTCGTATCAGCTTTTTGTCATGCCACCATCCGTCTGCCATCGACCGCCGCACCTTCCCTCGTTCGATCCTTCTTTTCGATCCATCGACTCGGTGGTCGATTTCTCCCGCTTCATCTCATTGGCCGTCCTGTATCGTGCTTGCGCGCTCGCCTTAAGGCTCCGGCCGCGGCCAGCCCCGCCCTCCGCGCGCTACAGCGCATCCGGCTCCATCGTCCCGCAGTGGTGCCAACGTGCTCTTTCGGAGCAGCTGTCTCCCCGCGTCGGCTCGAACCGAAGTCGCCCCTACACTTCCTTCTCACCGGCAGCCATTCAGCGGATCCTATGTCCTCTTCCGTCCATCACCTCCCACTCCTGGCCTTGCTCCCCCTCCGCAGCCTCTCTCTTCCTCCATCCCCGTCGACCCCCTTTCTCTCTTCATCGTCGTCCTAACCTCACTCTCCGCACACTTCTTCTTTTACGATTTTGACCCGTATTTTCTCGACCTCAGCCTCGTCTCCAATGCCTCTGCTTCCTCTCGACCTGCTCCACCTCTTCCTTACTTCCTGCACCTCCAATCCTTCACACAGTCACCTCTGCTGCCCCATTTCCTCCTCCTCCTACCTTCTACCTGTTCACCCGCCGGGAGCTAACGGGTGACTCCAAGTCTTTAAAATATTGAAGCCATAATACTTTTTAAATTAGAAGGGTTTAATTAATCAAATTATTTAAAGTTTACGCATTCAAGCATTATGTATCACTCTTACTTAGTCATTAACTATTTTAATATAAATGTTTATATTAAATTAGACATTTTGGAATATAATTCCATGTACAACGTTATTCAATTTCTTTTTTTATCTTATCTATTATCCAAATATCTAATTCATTAAATGTGCTTTTTAAAATTTTCATCGAATTTCTTTGATGATCCGCGTTCCGCGATCCACGACAGTTCACTGCTGAGTGTCGCCAGCCAACAATTTTACCTATAACAATATTTATGCGAAAAACACTAATTTTAAAAAAATAAGAACTTTACTCTTGTAAGTATAGTGGTGCTCACTTTCGGGAAAATTTATCAGCTGAAAGGGATGAGCACAAAAATTTTATTCTGTATATTTGGAAAGCACATAAATTGAGAAACATTTTAAGACTAAAATCAATTTGCTATTAGTATTTTAACTGGTACTTAACTTTATTTTGTACTTATGGGGTGCTTTCAAGGAGGTTTGTCGGCTGAAGGGAATAAGCACAAAACTTTTATTCTACATATTTTGAAAGCACATAAATTAAGGAACATTTTAAGACTAAAACCAATTTGCTATCTATATTTTAACTGGTACTTTACTCTTGTGCGTATGGAGTGCTGACGTTCGGGTCGGCCGAAGGGGATGAGCACGAAAATCTCGTTGTGAATATTTTGAAAGCACATAAATTAAGGAACATTTTAAGACTAAAACCAATTCGCTATCTATATTTTAACTGGTACTTTACTTTTGTACGTATGGGGTGCTCACTTTTAAGGACGTTTGTCGGCTGAAGGGGATAAGCACAAAACTTTTATTCTACATATTTTGAAAGCACATAAATTAAGGAACATTTTAAGACTAAAACCAATTTGCTATCAATATTTTAACTGGTACTTTACTCTTGTGCGTATGGAGTGCTGACGTTTGGGTCAACCGAAGGAGATGAGCACGGAAATCTCGTTGTAAATATTTTGAAAGCACATAAATTAACGAACATTTTAAGACTAAAACCAATTTGCTATCTATATTTTAACTGGTACTTTACTCTTGTACGTATGGGGTGCTCATTTTCAAGGAGGTTTGTTGGCTGAAGGGGATAAGCACAAAACTTTTATTCTACATATTTTTAAAGCACATAAATTAAGGAACATTTTAAGACTAAAACCAATTCGCTATCTATATTTTAACTGGTACTTTACTCTTGTACGTGTGGGATGCTCACTTTCAAGGAGGTTTGCCGGCTGAAGGAGATAAGCACAAAACTTTTATTCTACATATTTTGAGAGCACATTAATCGAGAAACATTTTAAAACAAGAATTATTTTGATTTCTGTATTTTAACTGATACTTTATTCTTATATCAGTAGTATATAGATCTTTTTTTGCATATATCTTTTAAACTATTATAGATAGACTAATTTTGTTTGAGGCATTTGAAAGCACATAAAAAGCACATAATTCTAGCATATTGAGTTTTTATTTTATATGTAATTTTAATGAGTGGGGGTGCTAGCTTACGTTAAGCCAGCACCCCCACTTTCAATTGCGATTTCCCGCAAAACCGCTCGAGCACAAAAATCGTGAATAGAGAGCACATAATTAGCACATAAAGAGCACTTAATTTCTGTATATGTGTTATTCCGATTTTTTGTGGGGGGAGGGGTGCTAACTTAACAAACATGAAAATATCGTGGTAAAACAGACCTGTCTCTAGCATCCCCTTAAATAGATAGTTGGCTAATAATTAATAATATTTTAGGTATATACTCAAGGGATTTTTTCTGCACACTGTTAACGTATGATTCATAAGTTCATATCCGCGTTTTGTAGTTCACAAATTCTTGTAAATAAATTTTTTTTATTATAATTTGGAATTAGACATTAATATAAAATATTTTTATTTAATTTAATAGATAAAAATTTAATTAATAAACTCGGCAAATATAAGTTTAAATATTTCAACTATGGAGACAAACAGTACTCCGTTTTTCATGTTGAGCATCACCACATTTTGTATGAGACAAATTCTTGCATAATAAGTTTATGATCTCTGCGACCAATTATTTCAATACTGTTGATTTTTTCAGTGGCACTACGTCTGTATTCAAACTAAAACTCGCCTACTCTTGCAATTACAAATTATTAACTCGTCGGTCTCGTCCAGAGTCTTGTGACTTGGTATAACCGCTCTTAGCCTTTCTTTTGTAAATTGTATGTTTTCCTGTATGTTAAAGGGAAAAAATTTTTCCCGTTAATGAAGATTGTTGTTGTAGTTGTAGTTATATTTAATCAGATTGCGAATTCTTATCGATTTTGCGCGATATAAAGTTTATTAAAAATAAATTTCAATTAGAGCCAAAGATTTCCTTTTCTAGCTACCTAATCGAAAATTTATTAATTTAATAAAATAAGCAGTATTTCGACATCTAGCAATTTTTATCTATTGATCAATGTATTTTATATGCTTAGAATCAATTTATAAGAGTTATTTTTGAAGAAAATAAATGAGAAAAAACTTAAGGACATAATAACAATTTAAAACGCATTTTATTCAAATATTATTCTTATTTAACAATATAGCATTCAAACAATGAAAAAGTATGTATTTTAAAACAAAGATGCCTAGTAAGTACATTATAATAATTATTATTTTTTTCTACAAGAAACTGTTTAAAATAATAAAAATAAATGCATCCAAATCATGTATAAATAGCTTTTATTATTCATCTTTTCGTTATGACAATAATACTAGATTGATGCATTAAAGTGGGCTACACACACAGAGATATGTATTAATAGACGGTATCCGTGATACTGTCTCGATAAGACATGTCTCAGATCATATGTACGATACACACGTATCAATATTACATGTTCTATATATAGAATAATATCTATACTCTATATTATAGAGTCTATAGAAACTCCCGAGACAAGTCGGATCACGTCGATGTTAAGGGAAATACAATTATATTGTTACAATTTATTAATAATATTTTTAAATTCATGTTATGTCAAGACAATTTTAATTCATTTTTATGTTGTGACATAATGAAATAATGGTTCCAAAAAACTATCTACTTCAATTTAAATCACTTACTGAATTTTTATTTTAGATTAAAAAATCTTGTTTATATATATAAATAGCAAAACGGCGTCCCATAGATAATCGATATTAACACAAATACTTTGCTAAATTGACAAGAAAAAATCTTTTAATAACGTAAAAAAGAATTTCATTATTGTTTATCAAGAGACACGGTGGTGTCTCGCGCCCAATACACGCGAAGCGAGACCGCACCGTGACTCTTTTACGCAAGTACCCAAAATTTTGAGATCTCAATAACGAGTCAACGGATCAAGTCCTAAGTAGGCTTGATCGATAGCTTGGGGTCGATTTATATAATAAAAGTGTTTTTAACAATTAAAGTAAATTAAATCGATCTGACTGGCAATACATATAACGTCTTTTCCAATATGAACATTGAAAAACTGTGAGCCAACTTGCTTTGTCGGATTCATACAGCACTTTTTTCAGATCAATATCGAGACATTATTAATTTCGACCATAAGTTTTGGTCCGTTGATGTAATTTCTAAATTAAACAGTTTTTAAATTTTATTGCAAAAAATATTATCCCAGCCAGTATTATCCCAGACAAAAGTGTTTTTAGTTTTTCTATACGTGCCCTACGAGCAGAGATATTACGACGCAAAGTCTCGAATGTTAAATTTTACAATTAAGATACGTCGTTTTTGTCGTCGTCATCGTCGTCGTCGCTGTACGTTGCATATATCACAAGTTTTGTTTTTCCTGATTATATATCTTGACTATTATACTATTTTATGACTATAATACTATACAGAGTGTTTGATTGATGTATATCGTTAAAAAATTGCATATTCTACATAAAAAACTAACAATAAGTCAAAAAGTCCTTTACAGTTTTTGAATATCTTTAATATTAAGTGAGAGAAGTTAAAGTTAGAATAATTTCTCAAATCAAGTACTTATTGAGGTGCATGTTTAACCCCTTCGTTGGCAGAAAGAATTCGACAAAAAGTGCCCAAAATGGCAGGAAAATTTTTTATCCTGAAAATTTGTACCCTAGGGTTTTTGAGGGCGCTGATTACGAATCTGAACTTAAAATTTGAAAATTTAAAATGGCAAAAGATATCGATCTATTTCTAATTTTATTATATTTTTCAGTTTTTTCTACCCCTATTTCATATATAATTGTTTAAGATTTATTTGATTAGACCCAGCATTATACGCGATCAAAGGTCTATAATTTTTAGAAAAATGATTGTAATAGCTTTAACTTCCGTAAATTTTAAGATATTGGTCTATTTTTAATTTTATTATATTCTTCAGTCTTCTCTATTTCTATTTTATATATAATTCTTTAAGGCCGGTATTCATAGTCGGGTCTTATATTTAAGACTGTCTTAAGTATAGTCTTAAGGCGTCATCAGCCAATCAGAGGGCTGTATTAGCATCTTAAGACATCACTACCTCTATGAGGAAACCAAGTGCAAATTTTTTTAATTAAGCAATATCTATACAAGTGCATAGATATGGAGCAAGTAGGGAAA
The DNA here is from genome assembly GCA_030770255.1 of Temnothorax ravouxi. Classification (NCBI taxonomy): domain Eukaryota; kingdom Metazoa; phylum Arthropoda; class Insecta; order Hymenoptera; family Formicidae; genus Temnothorax; species Temnothorax ravouxi. Next base: position 69,855 of record JASTWP010000305.1, on the reverse strand, counting down.
TCTGCAGTCCTGTCGAGAGTCCTGTCTTTAACCGAATTACTGAGCGCGTGGCTCGTAAATTGTAACGCTTTATTTCAAAAATTATTCGAATTTTAAATTGCAATATTTCGCTTAATATTAAAAATATCCGAAAACTGTAAAGGACTTTTTGACTCAGTTTTTTATGTAGAATATGCGATTTTTTTTCATTAACCAATTATTTAATACCAACTCTACTTAAACGAGCTTGTAAAGCACGCCACGAACCCATGTGGCACCTCGTTTCGCGTGGAAAGTGTATGCGTGAACTATTTCGACATATATATTAGTCATTTATGCCTTCCAATACTCAAAATAGCTGCTATATTTTCCAAACTTTTTTTTGTTAATAACTTTTTAACGAATAACGAGCGACGGCTAAAACCGGTAAAAGTTTACAATAACTTACACAGCTCGGATTACTTTGACCTTGACATAGTTGTCAAGGACATAATACTGAGTAACTTTTCCTTATAACTTAATCGGCGGTCGCTGCTTATTAAAAAGTTATAAACAAAAAAAGTTTTTTTAATATAGCAGCTCTTTTGAGTATTGAAAGACATAAATGACTAATATTCGCTCTGTGCGTTTAGTTGGAGGGGATAGCTACGAGCTTCGAAAGCACTCGGGTGAGAGAATAGTGAACTCAGAGTGGAATATTTTCCTATTCAACTAGGCTTTATTATTATTAAAAAGCTGGATTTAATCAACCAAATCTTAAAAAATTATATATGAAATAGGGGTAGAAAAGACTGAAAAATATAATAAAATTAGAAATAGATCGATATCTTCAAATTTGCGGAAGTTAAAGCATAAACATTTCTACAAAAATTCAAAATTTTATTTAAAAAAAACCGCTTTTTTACCAATCATTGCCAAATTCAATCCCAACCTTCCTTACATGATACTCTATCGATTAAAAAAAAAATGCACCCCGATATCTAAAAAATTACAGAAGTTAGAGCATTAACATTTAAAAAAAAAAGAACCCCTTAATTATTAGCAATTTTTATTAATTCTATTATATTCTTCAGTTTTTTCTACCCCTATTTCATATATAATTCGTTAAGATTTGGTTGATTAGTTCTGGAGTTATAAAAAGGCCGTAGCCGAATAAGAAGAGTCAATGTGCCCCCTCACGGATCATGCTCATTTTTTTTGCTTTGATTGCTATCAGTGTCACAATTTGGTCAAATATTAGCTCTTAATATTGAACCGTTTTGCTGTAAAAAATAAAAATAAAAATTTCAAAAATAATTCATATCTTTTGATCAGCTTAACCGATTTTGATAAAATTTTAATATGTTGTAGATATCATTGAGACACATTTGTGGAAAATTCGGTAAAGGTTTCTGATGATAGAAACATTGATAAAAAAAATAAATAAATGTTCTTGACTTTTTTTTAGTTCCGATATCTTTCTTGTACAATTACGAAAAAATTTTTTTAGAATCTTGGAGTAGTTTCCTATCGGACATAATTTTTTGGAAGCGATAAAATGGGTAAGCGGTACTTTTAAAAAATAAAATATTTTTATTTATTTTTTTTTAATATGATATGCTTTTGGTACAATCGCCATATATTTTATGTAGAATTTTGAGATAGTATTCTACAACAAGTAATTTTTTCGAACCAATAAAATAGGTAGGCGGAAGTAAAAAAAATAAAATATTGTTCTTTATTCTTTTTAATTATGATATGCTCTTTGTACTATTGCCATATTTTTTTTGTAAACTTTTGAGACGGTATTCTATAACAAGTAATTTTTTCGAACTGTGAAATAGGTAGAAAGTACTTTAAAAAACAAAAAATATTTTTTTCAAAATTATTATAGTTTTTTGGTATCATCGTCATTTTCATTTAGAATCTTGGAATGGAATCCTACAAGCAATTTTTCGGAATCGATTAAATAAATAGATGCAGGTATTAAAAAAATAATAAAATATAAATTAAATTGAAATAATTAAAAAAGAATAAACTATAATCGTATTAAATCAAATGTTTATTAATGAAGTACACTGTGACGTGACAAGTCGCGTCTACTTCCCGGACGGGCTCGGCCGAGGGGAATTCGGGGGTGCCCCCTTGTTAGAGCAAGAGGAGGGCGATTCGTTATAATTGATTGGTCTAATTAGCTGTTAAGTTTTTAAAGGATCGCGGGTGGTGGCTGGAATCGACCTGTAACGGCCGGGAGCCGCAACGAGGAAGGGCAGAGGATTAAGGAGACGGCTGGGGAACATGGCCAAAAGTCGGATCGCCCGGACCTCCCCGCAAGTGCATGGGTGTCGCCGGCCGGAAGTTACTCCGTACTCGGTCGTAACAGCGGCGAGATAACAGCCAAGTAGACCCCGAGGCGCCCCGAACGAAACGCAGTCAGACGAGGGTGCCGAGGAGCGGCCCAGGGAAAGGCGCAGCCCTGGGGCCGTCACACCGAGGGGATGCCGGCAGACGGGGCCGAGGCCCGGCCAGCCTGACCCCGAACGCCGGCTCGATCATCGCGACCCGGACAGCCGGTTGATTTGAAAAGCCCGCGCCGAGTCGGAGACAGATGGAGCGACGCCGCGGGGGTGCGTTCCGTAAAGATTTCAGTAAGGAGTTTCAGTAGTGTTGATATTGGCACTACTGCGTTCGGCGTTACTGCTGGACGTGTGTTTCACTCAGCTGTTTACTGAAGCATCGCGCGGTTCGTTCTCTAAACAATTGTAACATTTTTATTAATTATTATGAATGCTCAAAATTTAATAATGTTAGAATCTTCTTCGAGTTCTTCAAGTGATAATGACAGTGCTATTGAGAACATTAATGAAAATGATTATCATAACGAAAATCGAAAGAAACCTCGAGTTGAAAATTTTATTGAAACAGTTATTTATCGATATTCAGCAAGAGATTTTCAAGAAAATTATCGGTAAAACTAATTTATTAATTATTAATTAAAAATTTGTGAAAATACTGTAATATACTTAACACGGAAAATATTATTGTTACATATATATAATATATACAATAAATGATATATATATTAATTTTTTTAGACTAAAAAAAACAACTTTTGATTATTTATTATTCATTTTAAGACCAAATTTAGAGAGTGGCCAATGTGGATTTGGGAAAATACCAATTTCTCCTGAAAAACAATTATATATAACATTATATGTTTTAGGAACTCCTGATTCTTACAGGTATAGATTTATTTACTGTTATTTATTTTTATCAACAAGTATTTTTATTTTGTGACTATTTATAGATCAGTGACAACAAAATTCGATGTAGGAAAAGCAACGGCATGGCGTGCAGTGAAACGTGTAGTAAAAGCTATTTGTAAATTAAGAAGTAATTTTATTCAATGGCCTACAGAGCAAGAAGCATTTTATACATCAAATAGAATTGAAAGAAAATATAAATTTCCCAGTGTGCTTGGAGCTGTGGATGGCACACATATTAAAATCCCTTCTCCAAAAAGAGATTCACAATCTTATATCAATCGAAAAGGTGTACACTCAATACAGCTACAAGTAAGTAAAAATATCAAATAAATTATCTGTGGAATTAGTAGTTTATTAGAATATATATAGTTATAAATTAATTTTATTTTTAGTTGTGCGATAAAATAAAGTACTAATTTGCATAAAATGTATATTTCACATATCAAATTATTATAGATATTTTACGCTATTGTTCTACAGGTAATATGCAATGATAAACTAGAGTTTATTCATTGTTTTGCTGGTCTTCCAGGCTCAGTGCACGATATGCGTGTATTCAAATATTCCGGTGTCCAACAAAGATGCAATGCAGAATATTTTCCTAATAATATGCATTTATTAGGAGATTCAGCGTACACCATTCAAAAACATATGATGGTGCCCTATCGGGATAATGGACACTTGACAGTAGAACAAGTGTATTTTAATAAAATATTGTCTTCAACGAGAATGATGGTGGAGCGTTCCATTGGACTATTGAAGATACGTTGGAGATGTTTATTGGATAAGTTCGATATGCGAAGAACAGACTTAATACCGTATTATATATTATGTTGCTGTATTTTACACAATATTTGCTTAAAACAAGAAGACACATTTGAATATCCATTAGTAATTCCTGATAATGCAGATGAGGAGCTGCAACCACTTGACATCGATAATATTTTGAAAGAAGAAGGCCTAACAAAAAGAGAAAGAATTATGCAATTCCTCAATGAAAATATTAATTAAGATACTTGTTATTACATAACATTTTCTGTATACTTGTAATATTACTTTTTTTTACTTTTCCTAATTAAAAAAAATATAAGTCAATATATAAAATTTTATTTAATTTTGACCACCATGTAGTTAGTAAATTATATAATTTATAAATGCGTAGTCATAAATAATTTTATAACAATATAAGCTGCTACACTTTATAACAATTAGCTGATACTTTTCAATATATAAGAGAGCAATAATTATTTGTAAAAACGTATGAAATGAATTCTCTGATATAGATTTTTAATACACATCAACTTTTACAATAATAGTTATATAGTTATAAATTTGCAAGTATCTAAAAAAGTTTTAATCGTACAAACTGATATTCATTTATCAAATATCTTTTAGGATTTGTTTTACATATTATTATAAATAATAATTGTTATATATATGTAAAAAAAATGTTCAGCTATGTTATTAAATAAAAAAATAAATTTTAAAATAAAAAATAAAACGTGCCATTAAATCTCATCAATATGAATTAGAATAAAATGAGATATAGTTATTTGATTATAATGACTTACTTATGACTCAAGATGATAAAAATAATGTTTTATAATTATATTTTAACCACAAGAATCCAAGAATTTACATAATAGTGCATAAAACTAATAATATTAAAAAAAGAAAGCACATTCAAATTTTTGATCACTATATCTTAGGACGGGCATTAGATTTTAAATAGTACAAGTCTTCCTTTCAAAAAACATAGTCCTTAAGCTCATATTAAACTAAAGATTGATATTAAAATTGAATTAAAATATAACCAATCAGGAAAAAGAAAACTAGTATAAGTTTGCTTTAATTGATCAAATTTCAATTCAATCTCAATCTTTAGTCTGATACAGACTTTAGAGTTTGATGAAAATTTACGACTATCAGATTTAACATTCTGTTTCTAAAATAAATTTTCATTATAGTTTGTATTCAATTAGATTAGTTATCAGTAACAACTTAGTACAAAATAATTTTTGTTTATTAATAATAAATACAATTATTGTATTTATTAATAATCATTCCTTTCAGTATCAGGAATGATGTACAATCATCATGAGAACACATATTGGTTATATACTTGCATCTATGTATTTAAACATTATAAGTTCTGTTTCTCTCGGAAGACTAGAATACTAAATAGTTTGAAACGTGTACGAATAAGATTAATTTTTATAGTTAATGTAAACTAAATAACATTCATTTGTAATTGATTCTAATATTTTTCAAAAAACAAACAAAAAATTACAAACTTTTTTAAAACAAATTTTAGCTTTTTAATCATCATACACTTATAATAGTTATAATAGTTCTCAGTAACAGATAAAGTACTTTGTTATTTAGTAATATATTGGTAATTATATTTTAATTAGTAATATATAATCTATCACATCGTTTATAAAAATAACTAATAAATGACTAAATAAATAAAAATAACTGGTTTATGAAAATAACTAACAATTAAATATAGGGGAAAGTGGTCTAATCGGTCACTCCTTCCATTTCATAAAAACCACAACATTTATCATCATGCCAACAATGTGATTATAATCAGCTATCAATAGTGTCCTTAACTATACTATTGGCATGATGATAAGTATTGTGGTTTTTATGAAATGGGGGAGGATGAGCGATTTGGAATAGGTGGCCGATTTAGACCACTTTCCTCTAATTAATAGTATACCATTAACAAAGTACTTTATCTGTTATCATATTATAAGAACATTGATGTTAACAATTAATGGAATAATTATTACACCTGTAAATAACAAAACATTAAAAGTAACGAAATATCTTAAGTTATCTGAAGAAATTACTTTGACTGATATTGCAGTAATTTTTCCATTATTGCCAGCTTTTTCTCTCTATATTTCTCTGTAGCTTCTCTTTTCAAGCGTTTATCTTCTAAGGATTGTTTCAGATATTCTATTTTTTCACTTTCCAGCATACCCACCAGTTTAGGTCGTTCTGTAAAAAACACAATTATTTTGTTGAATATTAAATTATGGAATTGGGTATTGGGTGTATGATTAGAAGACAATATGATATTTATAAATATACTTACTGCAAATGCTTGATTCGTCCTTCTCATCAAATTTATCCAGAGGCAAATTAGAACCTGCCGTTGATATAGGGTTTATCCAAGGTTTTTTACAAAATCAAGTTGCTACAAAACAATATAAATAATGTACATTAACATATAATCATATAATATTTATAATTAAATTAAATATTTTATTAAATGATATATTTAACCTCGTAAAAATCACAGGTTTTTGGGCTATTGCCACTTTGGGCATTATGATCCTTTACACTCTTATAGACTCTTTTTAATGTGTCTATTTTTGAAGAGCATTGTGCTGCAGTAACTCCATATCCTTTGGAATTCATACTTTTTCTTATATTATTAAACACTTTTCTATATGTTAATTTTCCCCTGCTTAAAGCTTCTTCGTATTTTTTATATAATGAAAGTAAAAGAAGAGTCTCACTTTTTGTCCACAAATGACGATTATTATCTGCATAAATCAAAATTAAATATACTAATATATGAGAAACAATATATTAATGTAAGTATATTAATATAAACACAATATTTAAGTAAAAAACAATTATAATTCTGCACTATTTTAACACAATTATACTATTCAATACAAACCTTTATTTTTTAACGTATTTAAAGTGGATCCATCATTTTCATCACATTCATTTTCATTAACAGATTCTTCGTTACTATAGTCTATTGAAAAGTCACTTGAAACACTGGCATTACTACAACTTTCTTGAGAATCTGTAGATGGATGATTTTGACTGTTTTCATTTTGATAAATTGGCAAAATCTGCTTTAAACTATTATTCACTGTCTTTTTGTATTTTTCAAGTAACTTTGTTGAAAAATCTGTATCTGTAAAAAATGTGTTTAAAATATATATGATCATATAGACATAACTCAAAATAAGTTTGTATTATATCAAAGAAATTATATAAAATGATCCTAAAAATTTTAATAATCGATTACCTTTCTGTGCATGATTAAATGTTTTTTCGTCAACATATAATGTGTATTTTTTTAGTGACTTATCTTGCAAATCTAGTTTCATAAATTTATTATTTTGACATGATTTATTTACAGAAGCTAAAGCGGCTTTATGTTTAACCAATAAATTTGTTGCAAACGTTAAATCTGTCGAAGAAAGAAATGTGATACAATAAAGACTAAACATGATGTACATATAGATGCGCATATACTTTTTAAAATAAATAATTATTTTTACATTACAAAATATTTGTTCAAAAACATACCTTCCATTGCACGCTGATGCGTCTGAGGGGACAAATGTAAAGTATATAACTTATTCGTGGCTGCATCCATTAATTTTAAAGGAATTAAATTTTCACTACATGCATTTATTTTATAGTTTTCCATTATACTTTTTGCAATTTCAACAAATAGCGATAAATGATACAAGTTAACCTCACGCACAACAGCCACAAAGGTGAAATTACACACCACTTTTATCAGTAAAAACAGCTGAGTGGAACACACGCCCAGCAGTAACGCAGTAGTGCCAATATCATCACTACTGAAACTCCTTACTGAAATCTTTACGGAACGCACCCCGGAAAGGGGTGGCGCGCGAGAAGCTGAGGCGCCGATGAGAGCGCCCTAGTATTGGAGTGGCGCCCCCGGAAGAAGCGGCGCACGGGTAGCCTAGGCGCCTGGAGCGCTAGGATCGGCAATCCGGTCGAGCGGCACGCTACAGCGCAGGCGCGGGGAACCGGCGCGATCCCGGCAGGCCATCGTTTCCGTCACTGTCGTGCCGGCGAGGAACCAGGGAGCATCGCCCGACTTACGAGCTGCCCGGACCAAAGGAGATACTGCGACGCATTGTAAGGTCACCACCCTGGCGTCCCCGCGTTAAGAGAAGAGAGTTCGCTCGAGGCACTGGCCCCAGGCACGCACCGATTACCTGAGCGCCGCAGGAGTTACCTGTGGACGCCGACATGAGAGCGTGCGTTACCTTGCGCTCGCCGGTAAGAGAGATTCGCGTGGAGACTGTGCCAGGGCCTTGCCGAGAGTGAGCTCTCCTGTGCGTAGAGACCAATCGTGCCCTCCCCGGGAGCACCGTCACGGCCGACAGTCGCGTGGCGTTTCATTGTGTAATCGTGTTAACTCTGCGTGTCGCGTTTCAGAGTGTTAATGTTCGTAATCGTGTCGCGTTTCATTGTGTTAGGGTTAGTAAGCGTGTCGCCTTCGGCCACGTTAGTGAGAGTAATCGAGTCGCGAGTGGTCATGTAATTTGAAGGGAACTCGCCCTCGCGTTCGAGTAACGTATCCGGGACCTCGAGGACGGCGAATATTGTGCTTGGCGGGACGGAAAGATCGACGGGATCGGCGCGGGGCCGCGGAATCTCCGTGTTTGCGAAGGAATTCGGGATTCGCGTGGCAAGCCGCGGGATCGTCCGCGATACGAGTCCTTATTTCGTGTTCGGGGGCCCTTGCCGGCCGGCGTGGTCGCCGCGGTAAGATCGCCCATAACTTTTGCGTCGCGCGGAATCGAGGTGGCCCGGGTGCGCGTTGCGGGCGCTACCGAGGGTGCGGCGATTCGGTTCGTCTGCCACGTGGCGTAAGTTCGTTGGGAGTCCGAAGCAAGTTACCGCGTTACCTTAATCAGTTAATTCTCGTGTTAAGCTTTCGTGTGTTTGTCTGCGTCTATCTGTTGCGTTGATCCGCGTGCGTTTCTTTGCAATGTTTGGTACTCGGCAGTCTCGCGTGCACCTACTCTAAGATTCGAGGGTCGCTCTCTCCGACATTTTCGAGCCCGGTTGTTGCGTTGTTTAAGCGGCATTAGTACGTCAATATTCACGGCATTTTTGCGGTAGTTTGCACCATATCTTCGCGTTGATTCGGTGCCGCGGCGTCGACCCGCCGTCGTTAATGTCTCGTTGCCGCGTGTTCTGATCCCGAGTGCGGGGTGCTCTAACCCATTATACCAGCGCCCACTTGGCTGGATATTCTGTTGCAAGTGTTTCTTTATGTTGACTAAATATATTATATGTTATCCTATTACTCTTATTTTGTGTGTGATTGATTGCGTGACGCCTCTCTCCGAATTCCCAGAAAGAGAACTACGCCCTGAGGTATTGCTCGGGATATCGCGTTAGATATGATAGTGTACGGTGGTGCGATCCACGCACCTGGCGCCCAATCATTTGGTGTCGAAATTAGTGCGTGTGTTGCCAATCCACGATAGCCCTCCGCCGGATTGCGAGACCGGGGGAAAAAGCGTCGCAACACATACACATACACGTACACATACACTCAAAATAATGACGTACACATACACATTCGTTCGCATAATCACTCTCATACTATTATTTATAGTTATATGGATGAACTAATCTTCATCGCACTATCTTCATTTATAATAGGCGTGATGCCGTCTGTTTTATATCTCAAAAAATCTCGAAAAAACCTAAGCAGTAGTATATTTACCTAAAAAAAACCGGTAACAAGTGGTAGACGTAATCTTTGTATCTCGAAAAATCTCGAAAAAACCTAAGCAGTAGTATTTTTATTTCCAAAAAATTATAACTCAAGTGATACACATCACAAAATTACGTTACCTTATCAAAAATGAGTCGTGCTTCAAGTGATCTATTACAATTACGAAAAAGAAATGATATCTCTTTTTAAATTACAGCGCCAATTACAGAGAGAACATACACTGAGATAAAAAATTTGTCAATCCTAAGAAATATTTTGTCCGATACGTTCAACTAAACATTTTAGTTAGTTAACTAAACATTAGTTGAATTAATTAATTCTTGATTAAAAATACGAAATAAATTGTTCAAACAACTAATATCTAGTTGACTAACTAAAATGTTTAGTTGAACGTATCGAACTAAATATTTCTTGGGATTATCAATTTTTTTCTTGGTGTATTTTTCGAGATACAAAGATTACGATCTACCACTTGTTACTTAGGTTTTTTCGAGGTGAAGAATTACAGAAGTAACAATACAAAAAACAAATATTTTATTAAAATATTTAAACCCAACAAGGAAATACAAGGTATTTAAATACAAAGTTTATATATGTATTTTAAAAGATTTAATCGCATCGCAAAGAATTACAGAGGTAACAGTACAAAATTAAAATATTTTATTAAAATACATAAATTTTTCTTGTCAAAAAACTTGGCGCTGCTAGCTAGACCTCAAAATTAGGTCAGCGTGGTGTGTATGTGCGAGCGAGTGATATGAGTGTGAGTAATGTGTGTGTGTGTGTGTGTGTGTGTGTGTGTGTGTGTGTGTGACGGTGAATAATGCGGCTTATGATTAAGTATACAATAAGTTTAGATTTTAAAGCGATTAAAATTAAATATAGAATAAGTATAGAATATAAGTAATGTTTACATTTGTAAAAGGTCTCTCTCTCTCTCTTTCTCTCTCTCTCTCTCTCTCTCTCTCTCTCTCTCTCTAGCAACGCCAAGTTCTTTAACAAGAAAAATTTATGTATTTTAATAAAATATTTTAATTTTGTACTTAGATTTTTTTTAGGTATAATATTACCACTGTTTTTTCGAGGTAACAACATACATATATACACTACTACGCGTGTACTTGGCGCCATTCTTTACCTTTTTTTTAAAAAAGGTAAATTTGTACAGATATCATGCCTTTTTGTAGTATTACGCATTTTATAAACAGTATGTGCAGGGTGTTATTTCGAGGTATAATACTACCACTGCCTTTTTAATACATATGTACTACTATGCGTGTACTTGGCGCATTTTTTTACCTTTTTTGAAAAAGGTAATTTTGTACGGATATCACGCCTTTTTGTATTCAGGCTTGATTTATAAGAATCGACTTAAAAATTCCCTAGCGGCAGAACTAAAACTATGTCATGACATAATAAAAATTTATCCAATTTTTATTATGTCTAGACATAATTTTAATTTGTCCAATTTTTATTATGTCTAGACATAATTTTAATTCAGCGAATTTTTATTATGTCATGACATAGTTTTAGTTCTGCCGCTAGGGAATTTTTAAGTCGATTCTTATGAATCAAGCTTGAATTCGATGTCTAAGTATTCCAGGTGGCCGATGACGAGTTCCAAATAGTGCGCTCCATAGTTTTCGGTGTCCAGGTGTAATAATACGTTGAATTCGATGTCTAGGTGTCCCACGTTGCCGATGACGAAGTCCACATAGTGCGCTCCGTAGTTTTCAGTGTCTACGTGTATTAATACCTCGAATTCGATATCTACGTGTCCTACATTCGGATTTAAAGTTTATTAATACACCTAGACACCAAAAACTACGAAGCGCACTATGTGGACCTCGTTATCGGCAACCTGGAACAAGTAAACATCAAATTCGAGGTATTATTACACTTAGACACCAAAAACTACGGAGCGCGCTATCTGGACCTCGTCATCAGCAACCTGAGACACCTAGACATCAATTTCAAGGTATTAATACACGTAGACACCAAAAACTACGGAGCGCACTATGTGGACCTCGTCATCAGCAACCTGAGACACCTAGAAATCGAATTCAAGATATTAATACACGTAGATACCGAAAACTACAGAGCTCACTATCTAGACATCGTCATCGGCGACCTGGGACACCTAGACATCGCATTCAACGTATTATTACACCTGGACACCGAAAACTACGAAGCGCACTATGTGGATCTCGTCATTAGCAACCTGGGACACCTAGACATCGAATTCAGCGTACGATTACACCTGGACACCAAAAACTATGAAGCGAACTATCTGGATCCCGTCATTGGCAACCTGGGACACGTGGACATCGAATTCAAGGTATTAATACACGTAGACACCAAAAACTACGGAGCGCACTATGTGGACCTCGTCATCGGCAACCTGGAACACGTAGACATCGAATTCAACGTATTATTACACCTGGACACCGAAAACTACGAAGCGCACTATCTGGATCCCATCATCGGCAACCTGGGACACGTGGACATCGAATTCAAGCTTGATTCATAAGAATCGACTTGAAAATTCCCTAGCGGCACTTTCTGCCATGCGTAGAGAACTTTCTTTTCCGGCAGCGGTAGTAATATACGATGTAAGGATACGAAATCTCTCCAGATAAACATGAAGCAATTGACTCAATATATTGTTGCACTCCGGCGACTTTTGCACGCTCCCTAGGCACTCCCGCACTCGGTCGCGCGTTAACTCGCGTACCGCGGAATAAGGGAACACAGGTTTTAGGAACGAAAGGATAGTTTATTGCGAATGTTACAATCATAGAACGAGAACCGAAACGTTCGCTCGAGTTTCAGTCCGGAGGAAATCTGAAAGCCGGGCTGTATCAACAACGCATAGCAACGCCCGTTGCTAAAGACGCTCTGCGGCGGAAAATACCGGGCGAAGCTGCGAACTCAGCGCGAGTGCAACACTGCCCCCCCGTTCTTCAGATTGTCGTCCCGACAATCCGGAAGGGCAGTCTCCAGGAGGTTCCACTTTCTTTGCAGGTTCCAGGGCTCTGAAGCGTTCCTCGCCCTATCCCGAGCTGTTGCTTCAAGATGTCGGGCTTCGCCTTCATTGGGCCCAACCTGCCAACAAGAACTTTCCGTCCTTCTTCCGTTCCTCGCCGTTACAGAAGGCTCTCTTCCTTCTCGGCTTTACTGGAACTCCATTAAAATTCCTCCTTGACGCAGTTCTCCTCACCGCATTCTCCTTCCGCCGCAGACGTCGTCTCACGAAAGTCTTCGGACAAGGGGGAGGAAATAACTTTTTGAGGACCCATCGTCTCTGACCGAAATAACAATTCGAATCAGGACTCCCCTAGTCCCTGCCTCGGCATTCGCCCAAGTCCCTCGGAAAAACCTCAATTGCAAAAACCGAGGGAGAGGCAGTCTTCTTTAAAACCGTGGTCCCAAGAAAATAATTAAGAGTCCACTCCGTGTCCTTCAAGATCTTCCAATGAAGAAACGAAGATTCTCCCTTAAACACAAAAAAAACAATACACGCAGTAACATATATCAACTTCAAAGAAAAACTTTTTAACGATAAATCGGGTTCCGATTTCTTTAACTACTTCCTACTGTTCTCTCATAAAAAGGGGCTAACCTATCCGCATGTACTACCTTCTTTCTATGCCTGGGGGATTTTCGAATACAAAATACTACATCACTTAATTTTCTTACAATTAGAAAAGGGCCTTCCCAACTACTTTGTAATTTCGGGGCCTTCCCCTTTTCTCTTCGAGGATTATAAAACCAAACTTTCTGATTTTCTCGAAAAAGGTCCTTCCTGGCTCCACGATCATACCAGCTTTTTACCCTAGAAGATCTAATTTCTAACCTATCTCTGACTACCGAATGAATCCCCTCCAATTTTTCCCTCAGTCTTTTGATAAAATCGCCCTCTGACCTAGGGCTCTCCTCCCGAAGTCCCGGAGGACTGCCTTGTAATAAATCTAAGGGCAACTTAAGATTCCGGGCACAATACATCTCTGCAGGAGTCACGCCCGTGGTCTCATGTTTTGAAGATCTATAAGCCAAAAGGAATAAGGGAATCCACTTGTCCCAATCTCTTTGATCTTTGGAGATAAATTTGGCTAAGTAATTGGTAATCGTTTGGTGTTGTCTCTCCACCTGCCCATCAGACTGCGGATGCAACGGGGTAGTCCTAGTTTTTTTAATTCCGAGAAGTCCCATCACTTCTGTGAAAAGTCTCGATTCAAAATTCCTCCCCTGATCCGTATGAACTTCCGAGGGGACTCCATATCTAGAAATAAACTGATTAACAAAAGTTTCAGCTATTATCCTTGCTCTCATATTTCTCAAGGGAAAAGCCTCAATCCACTTAGTAAAACAGTCCACAATGACCAACAGATACTTATTTCCAGACTTGGTCAATGGAAGAGGACCGAGTATGTCCATCTGGACCCTTTCAAAAGAGAACCCGACATTATAGATTTGCAACGGGGACTTTCCTTTTCCCGACGGTCCCCTTTTCGAAACGCAGATCTCACAAGATCTACACCAATCTTCTACATCTCTTTTACAAGTGGCCCAATAAAATCGCGTACGAATTTTTTCAAGGGTCTTGTTAACTCCAAAATGTCCCCCCGAAAAAGAATCGTGTGCCTCCTCTAAAATCTGTTTAATTCGTTTTTGTGGAACAATGAGTTGATGAATCCTGGACTTAAGACTAGGAGCCTCCCATATCTTATAAAGAACTTCATTCCTCAAGACGATAGCGTCCCAATAGGAAAGGTAAATTTGAGCGGAAACGTCTCCTGTCGAAATCTCAGATCGTGACGGCCGTACCCCCGTTTCTTTGCCTCGGTAAACAGCCGCGATATTTTGATCCTCTAGCTGGTCTTTTTTCCATTCATCCAAAGTTTCTCCCAGCAAGATTATTCGCGCGACCGTTTTCTCCGATTCAACTGGGTTCCTCTCCTCTACTCTAGCACAAAACGCACAGCCGTCAATCTCGCACTGACGCCTGGATAATCCATCGGCGTTTCCATGCGAAAGACCTTTACGATAAATTATCTCAAAATTATATTGTTGGAGTCTCTCCAACCAGCGAGCTAATTGTCCCTCTAAGTCCTTGAAGGACATAAGCCATTTAAGGGAAGCGTGGTCCGAACGGATGACAAATTTACGCCCCAAAAGGTAATGTCGAAAAGATTTAACCGAGTCGACTATCGCTAACAACTCACGACGAGTAACACAATAATTTCTTTCCGTTTTACTCAACACACGGCTGAAGTACGCGATAACCTTTTCTAACCCTTCTTGCCTCTGGGATAACACCGCACCAACCCCGATGTTAGAAGCGTCAGTGTCTAACACAAACTCTCCCTCCCCCCTCGGGAAAGAAAGTACGGGAGAGGATGTCAACACCCGCTTTAAATTCTCAAAAGAGTTCTGACACTCCTCCCCCCAAACAAATTTTACTTGATTTCCGGTAAGCGTAAAGAGGGGCTTTGCTAAAGAAGAGAAACCTTTAATGAATTTCCGATAATAAGAGCAGAAACCGAGAAAACTACGTAATTGCCTTTTGGAATGAGGAACCGGCCATTCTTTTACAGCGGAAATCTTATCAGGGTCTGTAGCAATGCCCTCTGTAGAAATCACATGTCCTAAGTATTTAACCTTTCTTTCAAAAAGTACACATTTTTTAGGATTGATTTTTAAGTTAGCTAAACGTAAACGAGAGAATACTTCTTTTAAATTCCTTAACATTTCCTCAAAACTCTTTCCAAAAATGATAACATCGTCTAAATAAGATAAACAAATCTTTGATAAAAGTTTCCGAAGAACTTTTTTCATCAATCGTTCAAAAGTGGCAGGGGCGTTACAGAGACCAAATGGCATTACGACAAACTGCCATAACCCGTTCCCGATAGAAAAGGCCGTCTTCTCGCGATCTTCCGGGCGGATCTTAATTTGCCAGTATCCGCTTTTCAAATCCAAAGTAGAGAACCAACTATTGCCCGATAATTGGTCCAGGATGTCATCAATCCTGGACAAAGGAAAAGAATCCTTTTCAGTCACCTCGTTAACTTTCCGAAAGTCAATACAGAAGCGGATTGAACCATCTTTCTTTTTGACAAGAACGACCGGAGAAACCCAAGGGTTACGCGACTCCTCAATAACGCCCTGTTTCTTCATTTCTTCAATAATTCCGTCGACTTCCTCTCGCATTCGAAAAGGAACACGTCGGGGAGTTTGCTTAATTGGAGTAGGATTTTTCAAATTAATTTCATGATTAACGACTTCACAATTTCCCGCAACGACGTCTTCAGAAAAGACATCCTGAAATTTATTCAAAAATCCAGCAAAAACCTCCTTCTGTCCTGCGTCCAAAATTTCAGAATCTTTTTCAAATAGCCCTTTCAAGAAAGGAGGAACTACTTCAGAAGAATACGCCACCCGAGAGCAACTCAAAACCCTTCCGATTTCTGACTCCTTCTTTCCAAAAAACGAATCAAAAATACCTTCTAAATTAATGAGTTTTAAGAAATCTCTCCCCAGCAAACACTGATCATCAATTTCCGCCACGTACATTAAAATCTTATTCACAGAAAAATTTCCTAACCGAACTTCAACCTCCATTTTAAATTCCACAGAGACTCTCTCCCCCGTGGGATAACGAAGAGAACAATTCTCGACTCGAATTTTCCCTCTAACCTCTCCGAGAAACTTCCTACTCAAAATGGAAACATCGGAACCCGTATCAATTTTAAAAAAACAATCCCTCCCATCTAATTTCCCTTGGTAACAAAAATTATCGTAATCACTCTTATTACTAATCGAACGAATTAAAATTTCCGGGGTTTTATCTGCGAGGGTCACTCTTCCCCCGCTAAGAGTAACTATTCCGCGTTTCCCTTTTCCGTGTTCGCGGGACATTCGGCTCGGAAATGTCCAACCTTTCCACAAAGCCAGCATTCCTTTGCGGAAACGCGATTTCGAAAATTGCGCGGAAAATCTTTGCGGACGCTACCTCTCCCCTTTTCCTCGGATTTTTCGCCGCCCTCATTTTGAGGCAAAGTTTTCTTTTCCCCTTTTTCGAAAAATTTACCAAAAATTTCCCTTTTTCTCCCAAATCCCCCAAAACTTTCTCCCTGTATGGCCTTAACGGCCTTCGCTCTCTCTACCGCTAATTTCAAAGAGGTAACTCCCTCCAACTGAAGGGTCCTCTTCACGAAACCGTCCGTTATGGCAGAGATAAACTGCGAGCACGCAATCTTGTCCCGAACAGCGTACGGGCACTCGGGATAAGCCAACCGGGCAAGCCTTTCCAATTCGGAGCCGAGAGACGCAAAGTCCTCCCCGAATTTTTGTCTCCGATTCGTGAAGAGGGAGTAATAATTTTGGGAAAGGTGCCCTTCCCCGAAACGCAATTCAAGCTTCGATTTTAGCTCGGCGTATTCGATATTTTCTACGTTTTCGACAGAGTCCAGAATCGAACGCGCTTTTCCCCTCAAACAGGAAGCCAATGCGATGGTCCTCGACGCGTCGCTCCACTGATTTGCGCGAGCGATAATCTCGAATTGAGAGAAAAATTCCCGCAACGGGACCGATCCGTCATAAACGTCGGGCTTGAGCTTAAATCCGAGCTCCGCGCGCACGTCATTTACACCCGCAAACGCGGCCCGCGCTCCCGTATTTTCTCGCGCGTCGCACACTCCCGAATTCGCGGCATAAGCCGTGGGGTCCGCGCGCACATTACTCGCCCCCGACAGCGCGAAACGCGTCCCCGTATCCCCGGACGCTCTATTATTGGAGAGACTTAGCTGTGTTTGTACGGAGTCTATCCCTCGGAGAAGACGGATCCCTTCCTCCTGCCGGCGGGACATTCCTGATATATATTTATGTCATAAGACGTCGCGGCGTTAGGAGGAGTATCTTAATAAAAAATTTTCACATTTTGACTTTGCGTCGCAATATCTCCGCTCGTAGGGCACGTAGCGGAATATTATAAGAGAAACCCCCCCCTATTTGGACCCCAATCTATCGATCAAACCTACTTAGAACTTGATCCGTTCACTCATTATCGAGATCTCAACATCTCGGGTACTCGCAACCCGTCGCGTCGCGTAAAAGAGTCACGGTGCGGTCTCGCTTCGCGTGTACTTGGCGCGAGACACTACCGTGTCTCTTGATCTCGACGATATAGGTTAAGTGAAACTGAACTGACTGTGACGTGACGCACTATACTGCACTGCGCCAAGTACGCACACGTATTATGAACGCACTATATCTGCACTGCGCGAAAGCACCGCCAGCGTCGAAAAAGTGAAAGGGACATTCTCTGATATATATATCATGTAAACGTAGTGCAAATTGAATCATATATATTTAAGGTAGTTCGATGATGAAGGGGCGAAGTCACAACAATGTTTATGATTTTTTTATCAAATCATTTATATGATCATAAAAAAATAGGATAATGCATTGCAAAGCTTCGTAACGACGTAAAAAGACCATTAGTAAGTAATTTTTACGTTGTAGAATAATATTTTGTCTGAAATAGATTAAAATGAAGTGTGTTAATGCGTCGCTTGACTATAATTTTCAACTTGTGCCAACTCTTGAGTGCTCTACTTCGAAGATTATTTTGATTGAATTATTGCGTTATTATGGCGATTTACTGAAGTACAGTAATTTCGCCACAAGGTGCATGTAATTTTTTACATAAACAATTTTCCTCGCTGCCCTCATGTACGAGATGAGGGCAGCGACATGGCAACGCCAAACAGTTCGTGCGGTTGGTACACTTATTGTTTGTCTTTGCGCTCACTCACACCTAACGTGCACCTAACCTTACGCCGACGATCCCAGCGTGCGGCGTTGCCACGTCGCCATGCTCGAGTTGTGAAAATCAGCGCTTGAGCACCGGAAACCAAACTTTAATTATTAATTTAAAAAAAACTGTACGGTGGATCGTGTTCACCTTCAACTATAGGCTTCCTCACAGTGTCCTCTTTCTATCGATATATATTGTTCGGACATTTTTGGCAAAAGATTTTTCGCAAACTCGTGTTATTTATAGGAAAATATCTCTTTTCCTATTAGACCAATGTTAAAATCACCTAATTTTGAAATTAAATATCTTGAGAACGGGACGGTGAATTATCTTCTTTCTGTGCTTAATCGATTCAGGAGAGATCCTTCTTTCGATATAAAATATAAAACCTATCACTTTTGGCAAAAGTCGTTCATCATCAAACTACCTTAATTGCCTGCTCATTAAATATAAAGTGCAAACACACATAAAAATTGTATATTTTTTATTTCTTAAATGCAATAGGAAGAAATAATTAAACAAGTATCCTTGCATAGGAATATTATGCATAATTTTTACAAAACATATTTAAGATTCGCGCAATTGAGATATATAATAAAATTAATAACGATTCTATAAATCTTAGGTATATGTTAATAATACGACATGATCTTTTTAATCATGAAACTTACAAACTAACGGAAAAAGATTCGTATCCTAAATGCTAATAATTTTTCTAATGTAACAATAATAATACTGAAAATATATGGATAGAGCGCCAAGTACACGCGAAGCGAGACCGCACCGTGACTCTTTTACGCGAACGCACGAGTTGCGAGTACCCGAGATGTTGAGATCTCATATAATGAGTGAACGGATCAAGTTTTAAGTAGGCTTGATCGATAGCTTGGGGTCCAAATAGGGGGGGGTTTCTCTCATAATATTCCGCTACGTGCCCTACGAGCGGAGATATTGCGACGCAATGTCCAAATGTGTAAATTTATTTTTAAGATACTTCTTCTTCTACGTCGACCGTCTCTCATGCCGTATCACGTGATCAGAGAAAATGTCCCTTTCACTTTTTCGACACTGGCGGCGCAGGTATCGCCAGTTTCGATATCGCGCGCGTATTTCGAACGATCTAGTAGATAAATTATAGGTCGATAGACTTATCGGTCAGGAGGAAGATTCGAAGATTTCTATTTAGGTAAATTAGGTATTATATATATTGAGTCATTGAGTCAATTGCTTCATGTATATCCAGAGAGATTTCGTATCCTTACATCGTATTACCACCGCTGCCGGAAAAGAAAGTTCTCTACGCTTGGCAGAAAGTGCCGCTAAAAAATTTTTAAGTCGATTCTTATGAATCAAGCTTGAATTCGATGTCTAGGTATCCCAGGTTGCCGATGACGAGGTCCAGATAGTGCGCTTCATAGTTTTCGGTGTCCAGGTGTAATAATACGTTGAATTCGATGTCTACGTGTGCCAGGTTGCCGATGACGAGGTCCACATAGTGCGCTCCGTAGTTTTCGGTATCTACGTATATTAATACCTTGAGTTCGATGTCCACGTGTCCCAGGTTGCCGATGACGGGATCCAGATAGTTCGCTTCATAGTTTTCGGTGTCCAGGTGTAATCGTACGCTGAATTCGATGTCTAGGTGTCCCAGGTTGCCGATGACGAGGTCCACATAGTGCGCTCCGTAATTTTCGGTATCTACGTGTATTAATACCTTGAATTCGATGTCCACGTGTCCCAGGTTGCCGATGACGGGATCCAGATAGTGCGCTTCATAGTTTTCGGTGTCCAGGTGTAATCGTACGTTGAATTCGACGTCTAGGTGTCCCAGGTTGCCGATGACGAGGTCCACATAGTGCGCTCCGTAGTTTTCGGTATCTACGTGTTTAATACCTTGAATTCGATGTCCACGTGTCCCAGGTTGTCGATGACGGGATCCAGACAGTGCGCTTCATAGTTTTTGGTGTCCAGGTGTAATCGTACGTTGAATTCGACGTCTAGGTGTCCCAGGTTGCCGATGACGAGGTCCACATAGTGCGCTTCGTAGTTTTCGGTGTCCAGGTGTAATAATACGTTGAACTCGATGTCTAGGTGTCCCAGGTTGCCGATGACGATGTCTAGATAGTGAGCTCCGTAGTTTTCGGTGTCTACGTGTATTAATACCTTGAATTCGATTTCTAGGTGTCCCAGGTTGCCGATGACGAGGTCCACATAATGCGCTTCGTAGTTTTCGGTGTCCAGGTGTAATAACACGTTGAATGCAATGTCTAGTCCACATACTCCACATAGTGCGCTCCGTAGTTTTCGGTTCTACGTGTATTAATACTTTCAATTCGATATCCACGTGTCCCAGGTAGCCGATGACGAGATCCCGATAGTGCGCTTCATAGTTTTCGGTGTCCAGGCGTACGTTGAATTCAATGTCTAGGTGTTCCAGGTTGCCGATGACGAGGTCCACATAATGCGCTCCGTAGTTTTCGGTGTTTACGTGTATTAATACCTTGAAATTGATGTCTAGGTGTCCCAGGTTGTTGATGACGAAGTCCAGATATCGCGCTCCGTAGTTTTCGGTGTCTACGTGTATTAATACTTTGAATTCGATGTCCACGTGTCCCAGGTTGCCGATGACGAGATCTAGATAGTGCGCTTTATAGTTTTCGGTGTCCAGGTGTAACCGTACGTTGAATTCCATGTCTAGGTGTCCCAGGTTGCCGATGACGATGTCTAGATAGTGAGCTTTATAGATTTCGGTGTCTACGTGTATTAATACCTTAAATTCGATTTCTAGATGTACCAGGTTGCCGATGACGAGGTCCACATAGTGCGCTTCGTAGTTTTCGGTGTCCAGGTGTAATAATACGTTGAATGCGATGTCTAGGTGTCCCAGGTTGCCGATGACGATATCTAGATAGCGAGCTCCGTAGTTTTCGGTATCTACGTGTATTAATACCTTGAATTCAATTTCTAGGTGTCCCAGGTTGCCGATGACAAGGTCCACATAGTGCGCTCCGTAGTTTTTGGTGTCTACGTGTATTAATACCTTGAAATTGATGTCTAGGTGTCCCAGGTTGATGATGACAAGGTCCAGATAGCGCGCTCCGTAGTTTTTGGTGTCTAGGTGTAATAATACCTCGAATTCGATGTCTACGTGTTCCAGGTTGCCGATTACAAGGTCCACATAGTGCGCTTTGTAGTTTTTGGTGTCTAGGTGTATTAATAACTTTAAATCCGAATGTAGGACACGTAAATATCGAATTCGAAGTATTACTACACGTAGACATCGAATTCGAGGTATTATTACACCTAGACACCAAAAACTACGGAGCGCGCTATCTGGACCTTGTCATCATCAACCTGGGACACCTAGACATCAATTTCAAGGTATTAATACACGTAGACACCAAAAACTACGGAGCGCACTATGTGGATCTTGTCATCGGCAACGTGGGACACCTAGACATCGAATTTAACGTATTATTACACCTGGACACCGAAAACTATGGAGCGCGCTATTTGTAACCCGTCATCGGCAACCTGGGATACCTAGACATCGAATTCAAGCTTGATTCATAAGAATCGACTTAAAAATTCCCTAGCGGCAGAACTAAAATTATGTCATGACATAATAAAAATTCGTTGAATAAAAATTATGTCTAGACATAATAAAAATTGGATGAATTAAAATTATGTCTTGACATAAAAAAAATTGGATGAATTAAAATTGTCTGACATAACAATAATTTCGCATTTTTATTATGTGTATACACATAATTTTAATTCATACAATTTTTATTATGTGTACACATAATTTGTTTTTGAATGAACGTAAAACGTATTTGTTACAATATTTATCCATTATTGAAAATCGATATGCGCGACAAAAGCTCTTGTATATCATTAATTATGTTATTATTTATTTTTAAAAAAAAAGGTTAAAAAAAGGCTTGGCTGGTTCGAGGTTGTGTCAGAGGCTTGGCGGGATGCGGGAGGCTATTTAAGGCCCCGTCAGAGCAGCGACCTAGAGCGTGTGTGGTGCTCAAGGGCGTTGAGGCCCGACTAATACCTGATTTCTGTTCTAGAGATACAGTAGCGGTCGAGACAGATGTCATCGATGGGCTTGGTTTCAGGAAGAAACTGATAGTGTGCTCGGCCTACTTCCCCCACGAGGATGGAGGCCCACTGCCACCCGAGCCGGTGACTCGCCTGGTGGAATACTGTCAAGGAAATCAGCTTCCCCTGATCTTGGGATGTGATGCAAATGCGCTTCACACGATCTGGGGAAGTACAGACATCAACGAGAGAGGTAGGAAGCTGTTGGAATTTCTAGCGGCTACGGACTTAGAAATTCTCAACAAGGGAAACGAGCCCACTTTCTGCACGACAGTGAGGAGGGAAGTGCTCGATCTTACTATTTGCTCTAGGCAAATGGTTCGGGAAGTGGCTGACTGGAGGGTCTCGAATGAGCCTTCCTTATCAGACCACAGACAAATCACCTTTAGGCTGGCTAAAGCCAGATCTGAAGAAAGGAAAGTGAGGGACCCAAAAAGAACTGATTGGGCTTCTTACCGAGAGGACCTGTCAGCCAGTCTCAGGGATTTTCCCAAGAGGCATGGGACCCCACACGAGATAAAGCTCTGTGTAGACCATCTGCAAAGAGCTCTGATAGACAGCTTTGAAAAAAACTGCCCGGAGAGGACAGTTAGAAACACCAGGGGCACCTCTTGGTGGAGTCCAAAGCTGTGGAATCTGAGAGGCGCGGCCTGTCGTGCGTGGAACAAAGCCAGGAACACGGGCCGCCAGTCCGACTGGGACCTTCATAGAAGGGCTCAGAAGGACTACAGGGATTCTGTAGTGAGGGCGAAAAGAGAAAGCTGGGAGAGATTCTGCGAGTCAGTGGAGGGCATGCCCGAAACCGCTAGACTATGCAGAGTTTTGGCCAGGGACTCAGACGCAGTTCTGGAAACCATATGTCTCGCTGACGGGACGATGGTGACTGGAGAACGGTGTCTGACACACCTGTTAGAAACAAGCTTTCCAGGCTTCCGAAAGGGGACGGAGGACTACGCATGGCATGAGACTCCGGCGCCGCGGAGAGCACAGGGAAGCGATTGGGCACTTGCAGCTGAAATTGTCAGACCTGATAGGGTCAGATGGGCTGTAAAGGCCTTCAAGCCCTTTAAGTCAGCAGGACCGGACCGGATCTTTCCGGCTCTTCTACAAGAGGGGCTGGAGCAGATCATTGGGCCTCTTACGCGGACTTTAAGGGCTTGTCTGGCGCTGAGCTACTAGCCCAGCGCTTGGAAACTGGCAAAGGTGGTGTTCATCCCAAAAGCGGGCAGGACAGGTTACACCTCTGCCAAAGACTTTAGACCGATCAGCCTGACGTCTTTTCTCCTTAAGACGCTAGAAAGGCTGGTCGATGTTTATGTGCGAGACGTGGTTCTGTTGCGGCATCCGCTGCACATAAACCAGCATGCGTATCGCACGGGTTATTCCACCGAGACCGCCCTCCATTCTGTCGTATCGTTCATCGAAAAACAGTTGGAGGAGCAGGGCTTCGTGGTAGGCACCTTCTTAGATATAGAAGGTGCATTCAACAACACTCCGCATTCAGTAGTGTGCGAGGAGACCGCACGGAGGGGCGTCCCGAGGATGATTGTTGAGTGGATCAGAGGAATGCTTGGACGGCGAGAAACGACCTCATCAGGATCGGTGAGAGTCGATGGATGGGTAGAGAGAGGCTGCTCACAAGGAGGTGTTCTCTCTCCGCTCTTGTGGTGTCTGGTAGCGGATCGGCTACTCAGCACATTGAATGATAGGGGCTTCTTTACGCAGGGATATGCCGATGATGTGGCTATTCTTATGCGAGGACCCTTTCTAGAGACGCTTCTAGAGCTAACACAGGTAGCTCTAGAGGTAGTAGAAGAGTGGTGCCGCGAGACCGGTCTATCGGTGAATCTACTGAAGACGAAGCTCGTGGTATTCACACGCAAGTACAAAGTGGGCCCAGTGGAAGGGCCCATTTTAGGAGGAACAAGACTGGTTCCGGCCGAGTCAGTGAAATATCTGGGGGTTACCCTGGATAAGAAGCTGACATGGAAGGAACATCTTGAGAATCGCTGTAAAAGCATTTGCTCTTACTTCTGGACGTGTAGGCGAACATTTGGCCAGATATGGGGTCTGAAACCAAGGATGGTCTATTGGATCTACACGGCGATTCTCCGGCCCAGGCTTCTGTATGCTTCGGTAATATGGTGGCCTAGGACGCAGATGAAAACTGCCAGAACGGCTTTGGAGCACGTCAGGGCTCTGATCTTAAGAGGGGTTCTAGGGGCGATGCGAACCACGCCAGTGGCAGCGATGGGAGTGCTACTAGGCATTGAGCCGCTGCACCGGGTGGTGGAGGCTGCGGCTGCGGCCGCGGCTTATCGCCTGAAGTGTGAGCTGAAATGGAAGGTTGGTGCCAGGCACACAAGAATTCCAGGAACGATTCTGGCTAGCCCCGTCTTCACAATGGGGCAGGACAGAATGCCGGCAATCCGCGTCTTCGAGAGAAAATACAGAGTGTGTTTCCCCGAGCGCGAGGAGTGGAAAGATCCTAAAGGGTTGAATGCCTGGAATGGGGACATCTGGTTCACGAATGGCTCCAGATCAAGCGCTGGCTCTGGCGCGGGTCTCTATTGCCCCCGAGATGGTACTAAGGAAATTGTTCCACTCGGAGAATTTGCTACGGTGTTCCAAGCGGAGACTGTGGCCATTATGAGATGTGCCCAAACCTTATTGGAGAGGAAGCGGGAGGGAGGGCGTATCAGAATCTGTTCGGATAGCGGGGCGGCGCTTAGGGCCCTCTGTGCTCCGAACTTCACCTCACGGCTGGTCTGGGACTGCAGCTGCACCCTGGAGAGGCTGGCGAAGAACAACGAAGTTACTTTAATATGGGTCCCCGGCCATTCAGGGATCAAGGGTAACGAAACTGCCGACCAACTCGCTAGAGCAGGATCGGAGACAAGACTGCTGGGGCCGGAGCCGGCTGTCGGGATTCCCTACAGCTTAGGTAGGAATGAGATCCGAGGCTGGCTGCGGAACCAGCATCTTGATTACTGGAAAGAGGAAACCAGGGTCAAATGCAGGCAAGCCAGGGCTCTCCTGGGGGACTCTCCCAGGGAAGAACTGGCAAGTAGCATTAGATCACTGAGTAGGAAGGATGCCAGACTGGTAGTACAGCTACTGACAGGTCACGGCGTCCTAAATTACCACATGTACAAGCTGGGTCGTAGCAGTACACCCGACTGCAGACTCTGTGGGGAAGAGGAGGAAACAAGTCTCCACATTCTCGGTCAATGCCCAGCATATGCCAGGCGACGACTTTTTACGCTCGGCTCAGCTTTTCTGGAGCCCGAGCAGATTAGACAGCTACCGGTGGGGGACCTGCTTCGCTTCTGGAAGAAGATAGGTCTCCCTTAACTGTGGGGCTGTTACTGCAGTGGGGAGGCACAATTGACTCGGTCTGCGTGCCGCCGGTGGGTCTTCGGTTGAGGACCACCCCCCCAGTTTGTATTATTATTATTATTATTATACACATAATTTTAATTCATACAATTTTTATTATGTGTACACATAATTTGTTTTCGAATGAACGTAAAACGTATTTGTTACAACATCTATATCCATTATTGAAAATCGATATGCGCGACAAAAGCTCTTGTACATCATTAATTATGTTATTATTTATTATATATATTTCTATCCATATATTTTCAGTATTATTATTGTTACATTAGAAAAATTATTGGCATTTAGGATACGAATCTTTTTTCGTTAGTTTGTAAGTTTCGTGATTAAATAGATCATGTCGTATTATTAACTGTCACGACTTTTTCACTCCCGGACCGCTCCGGGGCGTGTGCCGGATCAAAAGGATTGAGGAGAGCAGGATGGTAGGCCTCTCCAACGATTCCCTCGCACCTCCGACACTTCGCGAAACGATTTTACCGTTGGGCGCCAGACGCGTAAATGCGCGTCCGCGAAATCGCGAAAGAAAACCGAAACGAGACGCAAAACGACACGTGCGGATGTGCGAGGAATTGGCTAGCTCGACCTAATACTCAGGCGGGGTTGATGAAGGGCAGCGCGATATTCGGCGGGGTGACGAAAAAAAATTAATACCACGAACTCAATCGATTAACATTGTAAAAATAACATTTATTCTGTAGCAATTCCAAAAAATTAACAATGAAGGCCAATTTGGCTTCAGCCTATCGGACCGACAAAACATTCAATGACGCGGGGCGTCCGAAACGAAATAAAAGAAAACGCGCAGAAGGCGCTGTGATTAGATTAGAGCAACCTTGGAAGGAAACTATAACTACTATAGAACATCGACGGAAAACGCGAGCTAATCAAAATGAAGTAGAACATCGGATCTCGTATATGAAAGATTTCGAGAGTACGGGACGCCACGCTCGGAACGCGTGAACGCTACTCATCGAGTCGCACAAGAACTCTGTCGCCAATTAGTGCAATCGCGAGGAACCGAAGAACCGTATAACTAACGCGAATGAACGGACTTAATCTAACACACGTAATAACTAACGGACGCGAGGGGAAAAACACGGAATTACCGCGAGAACTAACGAAACGCGAAGTTAACGCCAATAAGATCCAGACGCGATTAAACGCAGGATATTCTCACGCAAGCGTCATTACTCGCAAGTTCTAAGTTCCGACCGGGCGAAACACGACACACTACAAGACGCGCGGACGCGAACGCGAAGGACGTGAGAAACGGCGCACTTGCGATGTCGAACGGCGTTATCGACGCGCCTACCGCGATCTCCAGGAGTCTATGATTTCGGTCGCGATTCTACTGCCACGAGACCATTCCGGTGCCCTTCGCTCTCGTTATCGATCACTAATTACGCCTGATCGGCGAACACGCGAATTATCGCGAGAATTCCCGAGCGAGAGCGCAACCCGGGGAGCGGTGTCGTGACTTTACATCATAATTGTTACGCGAGGCAACCTCACCGTAGGTCGTTTCTCTCCCGAGGGTCCTTGCCGTCGTCCCAAGGGTCGAAAGAAGTAGCGACCAAGAGTTCGTCCAAGCTCCATCGTACAGCAAGCGTAATGCGAAGTGCCAAATACCGCGACGGACAATTTGCGTGTTTCGGTAGTCGAGGACGATCCACGAATGCTCCCGAAATTCTCGCTCGATGGCGGAATCGATAGCGTACCCCACCCCGGGCGTACGCGGCCCCGTTAATCACGGCTTTTCGCAGGACGCTCGGCGGCCCTTCGTTCGCGCAGCAATTTGTCCGGGTTTCCTCCCGGCGCAGCGGACGGGACGTGATTGCCCCCGTGTTCCTTCCTTTCGGCCCGGGTATGGTGGCCAACCACCCCGGCATCCGGTCAGTAGGGTGAGGAAGGCAGGTGAGTTGGTTTTGCCCCGGCGTCCCGGGGCCCTGCCTTCACGGATCCGCCCGTCGCTGTGTTACGCGCCACGCGCGTATCCTCTAGCGCTCCCCTGTGCTCTGCGGCCCGCAAGCATCCTCGAAATCCGCTGGTCGTCGCCAAATTTTCGCTTCCATCCTTGTCGTCTACTCCGCTACTCCTTGGTCCAATCTCAGGAACTCCTGTTTTTGGCTCGGTGAGGCGCCGCGTAAATGATACAAAATAAAACAGGAATTAATACTAACGCAACGCGATTCGAATAGGCCCCCTGGAGATCTCGCATCGATTCGTTGGACCGTCCTCGGGCATAACAAGGTCGCGAAACCGTGCCTTGTGACGGCGGCGGGGCGCTGCAACGGTGCAGCGAAACTGCCACGTCACATAACATATACCTAAAATTTATAGAATCGTTATTAATTTTATTATATATCTCAATTGCGCGAATCTTAAATATGTTTTGTAAAAATTATGCATAATATTCCTATGCAAGGATACTTGTTTAATTATTTCTTCCTAATATTGCATTTAAGTATAGAAAAGTATACAATTTCTATGTGTTTGCACTTTATATTTAATGAGCAGGCAATTAAATATATATGATTCAATTTGCGTCTATGTCTCTTTATTGACTGACATAGTTATATACTTTTAAATCTTTTTCTTTTCTAAAATTCAATCAATTGAATAGCAAAAACTACGTTATCATATTATATATTTTTGTAGTGTGCAAATGTATTTTGAAATAAAGATTATATATTTTCTACTGAATTATTTACACACACGTGCGGTTTCAGATAATCATTTTTCGCCAACTCAAATATGTTCCTATTCAACTGTCAAAATATGAAAGATAATTTTATCTAGTTGTGACATTCGCTTGAATTCTCGAAATAATTTTCAAGGATGTGAGTACAAATATATATATATTGTCACGACTTTTTCACTCCCGGACCGCTCCGGGGCGTGTGCCGGATCAAAAGGATTAAGGAGAGCGGGATGACAGGCTTCTCCGACGATTCCCTCGCACCTCCGACACTTCGCGAAACGATTTTACCGTTGGGCGCCAGACGCGTAAATGCGTCCGCGAAATCGCAAAAGAAAACCGAAACGAGACGCAAAACGAAACGTGCGGATGTGCGAGGAATCGGCTAGCTCGACCGAATCCTAGGGCGGGGGTGATGAAGGGCAGCGCAATATTCGGCGAGGTAACATGAAATCAATAGCTCACGTAATTAACAAAGAAAATAAAAAATTAACATTTATTGTTTGATTGATAACCTTGCGTGAGATTAACAAAGCCGAGTTGATTTCTATAGATCGGTCAAAATAGCGAGATCTTACGCCAAGCGTGGGCGTAGCGCAAATAACGTCCCAACCCAACAATAATTGAACGCAACATTATCAAACGAACGCAAGGTGGGATATCGCCAAGGGATCTAAGTCTCGACCGGGTGGCTTACTACGTACCACGAAATACGCATTCTTAAACGCGAAGGTTCGCGAGAAAAGGGCGTATCCGCGAGATCTACGTCGAGGTTAACGCGTTTCCCGCGATCTCCAGGAGTCTATGATTTTGGTCGCGATCCCACTGCCACGAGACCATTCCGGTGCCCTTCGCTCTCGTTATCGATCACTAATCACGCCTGATCGGCGAATACGCTAATTATCGCGAGAATTCCCGAGCGAGAGCGCGCCCCGGAGAGCGGTGTCGTGGCTTTAACACGAGAGCATTACCGAGGCAACCTCACCGTAGGCCAGCTTCCTCTTGAGACTCCTTGCCGTCGTCCCAAGGGCCAAAAGAGAATCGTCGCCAGAAATCGTCGAGTTCCCGAGGCCCGCGAGAGACTCGAACGTGAAATATAATGTCGCGACTTGAGTAGACGTGCGTACAGCCACGAGGACGATTCAGGAATCATTCCGAAACTCTCGCTCGATGGCGAAATCGATAGCGTACCCCACCCCGGGCGTACGCGGCCTCGCGAACTATCGCGCGGACCAATAGGGGATGAGCTCGCAGGCTCGCGGTGTTTCGTCGCACAGGGTTAATCACGGCTTTTCGCAGGGCGCTCAACGGCCCTACGTTCGCGCAGCAATTTTTCCGGGTTTCCTCCCGGCGCAGCGGACGGGACGTGATTGCCTCCGTGTTCCTTTACAAAAAGCTCATAGAAAAGCTTCCCTTCGGCCTGGGTATGGTGGCCATCCACCCCGGCATCCGGTCAGTAGGGTAAGGAGGGCAGGTGAGTTGATTTTGCCCCGGCGTTCCGAGGCCCTGCCTTCACGGATCCGCCCGTCGCTGCGTTACGCGCCGCGCGCGTGTCCTCTCGCGCTCCCCTGTGCTCGGCGGCCTGCAGGCATCCTCGAAATCCGCTTGTCGTCGCCAAATTTTTGCTTCCGTCCTTGTCGTCTACTCCGCTACTCCTTGGTCCAATCTCAGGAACTCCTGTTTTTGGCTCGGTGAAACGCCGCGTAAATAATACAAAATAAAACAAGAATTAATAATAACGCAACGCGATTCGAATAGGCCCCCTGGAGATCTCGCATCGATTCGTTGGACCGTCCTCGGGCATAAAAAGGTCGCGAAACCGTGCCTTGTGACGGCGGCGGGGCGCTGCAACGGTGCAGCAAAACTGCCACGTCACAATATATATATATATATATATATATATATATATATAATTAATAGAAAATTATAAACGATGCGTTATGTATGAGAAATTTGACAGAATTGCTTTTATCAAATAGAATTAATTTGAGATTAGTTGAAGGAAATAGAAGAACAAACAAATCAGGTAAGTTTTAGACACGTGTTACAGGTGTCCATCTGTAATTAACAAAAATATCGATGCCTGTAGATATAGGTACATATACAATTGCGAACAACATTCAGTAAGACACGCAAATAAAAATAAATAAAAAATTTTACAGTTAACGACTTATTAACATTAATCATGCTATATTGCAATTATGTTTTATGTTGAAATTGAAAAATATATACAAGGTGTACAACTAAAAGGGTTACAGATTATTATTTTTAAAAAACTAAGCAAATTATTAAATTGTTGTTTTTTTTAGAAATAATAGTCCGTAACACTTTCAGCTTCATACTTTGTATATACTGTTTATAAGATTATAAGATATATTGTTTATAAGATTAAGATGCGTAACACACTACAAAAAGGCGTGATATCCGTACAAAATTACCTTTTTAAAAAAAAGGTAAAAAAGGCGCCAAGTACACGCATAGTAGTGTATATGTATTATGTTGTTACCCTGTTATGTTGTTACCTCGAAAAAAACAAAGTGGTAGTATTATACCTTCAAATAGCTTTACCCTGTACATACTGTTTATAAAATGCGTAATACTACAAAAAGGCGTGATATCCGTACAAAATTACCTTTTTTAAAAAGAGGTTAAAAAAAGGCGCCAAGTACACGCATAGTAGTGTATATGTTGTTACCATACCTCGAAAAAATATAAGTAACAAGTGGTAGACAAAATCTTTATATCTCGAAAAATCTCGAAAAAATCTAAGCAGTTGTATCTTTATTTCCGAAAAATTATAACCCAAGTGATACACATCACAAAATTATGTTACCTTATCAAAAAGAAGAGTCGCGCTTCAAGTGATCTATTACAATTACAAAAAAGAAACGATATCTCTTTAAATTACAGCGCCAATTACAGAGAGAACATATATATTGCCTCAAAAAATAATTGTTGCATTACTTTGAAAAATCTTTACATTGTGTCAATTAGAAAAGAATGTATGATAACAATTTTATAAGATTAAAAAATTTTATTTAAATTTTACAAGGGAATACAAGATATTTAAATACAAAGTTTACATGTGTATTTTTTAGTGGTCACAAAAAATTACAGAGGTAACAGTACAAAATAAAAATATTTTATTAAAATATTTAATCCAACGAGGGAATACAATTTGTATTTAAATACAAAGTTTATATATGTATTTTTCAATAGAATAAAAGATTTAATCACAAAGAATTACAGAGGTAACAGTACAAAATAAAAATATTTTATTAAAATACATAAATTTTTTTTGTAAAAATACTTGGCGCTGTTAGACCTCGAAATTTTAAATAAATAAGGACAACAATAAATAAAAATAATTCAGAGAAGAATGCGACGAGAGTAACAAAATGATTATTAGCGTGGTGTGTATGTGCGAGCGAGTGATATGGGTGTGCGTGACAACGGCGAATAATGCGGTTTATAATTAAGTATAGGATAAGTTTATTTATTTTTTTAAAATTTCGAGGTCTAGCAGCGCCAAGTATTTTTACATGAAAAATTTATGTATTTTAATAAAATATTTTTATTTTGTACTGTTACCTCTGTAATTCTTTGTGATTAAATCTTTTATTCTATTGAAAAATACATATATAAACTTTGTATTTAAATACAAATTGTATTCCCTCGTTGGATTAAATATTTTAATAAAATATATTTTTATTTTGTACTGTTACCTCTGTAATTTTTTGTGACCACTAAAAAATACACATGTAAATTTTGTATTTAAATATCTTGTATTCCCGTGTAAAATTTAAATAAAATTTTTTAATTTTATAAAATTGTTATCATACATTCTTTTCTAATTGACACAATGTAAAGATTTTTCAAAGTAGTGCAACAATTATTTTTTGAGGCAATATATATGTTCTCTCTGTAATTGGCGCTGTAATTTAAAGAAATATCGTTTCTTTTTTGTAATTGTAATAGATCACTTGAAGCGCGACTCTTCTTTTTGATAAGGTAACATAATTTTGTGATGTGTATCACTTGAGTTATAATTTTTCGGAAATAAAGATACTACTGCTTAAATTTTTTCGAGATTTTTCGAGATATAAAGATTATGTCTACCACTTGTTACTTATATTTTTTTGAGGTATGGTAACAACATATACACTACTATGCGTGTACTTGGCGCCTTTTTTTAACCTTTTTTTTAAAAAATAAATAATAACATAATTAATGATATACAAGAGCTTTTGTCGCGCATATCGATTTTCAATAATGGTTAATCATTGTAACAAATACGTTTTACGTTCATTCAAAAACAAATTATGTGTACACATAATAAAAATTTTATGAATTAAAATTATGTGTATACACATAATAAAAATGCGGAATTATTTTTATGTCAGACATAATTTTAATGCATCCAATTTTTATTATGTCAAGACATAATTTTAATTCATTTAATTTTTATTATGTCTAGACATAATTTTAATTTGTCCAGTTTTTATTATATGTCTAGACATAATTTTAATTCAACAAATTTTTTTTATGTCATGACATAATTTTAGTTCTTGCCGCTAGGAAATTTTTAAGTTGATTCTTATAAATTAAGCTTGAATTCGATGTCTAGGTATCCCAGGTTGCCGATAACGGGTTAGTTTTCGGTGTCCAGATGTAATAATACGTTGAATTCGATGTCTAGGTGTCCCTCGTTGCCGATGACGAGATCCACATAGTGCGCTCCGTAGTTTTCGGTGTCTACACGTGTATTAATACCTCAAATTCAATATCTACGTGTCCTACATTCGGATTTAAAGTTATTAATACACCTAATCACCAAAAACTACGAAGCGCACTATGTGGACCTCGTCATCGGCAACCTGGAACACGTAGACATCGAATTCGAGATATTATTACACCTAGACACCAAAAACTACGGAGCGCGTTATTTGGACCTCGTCATCAGCAACCTGGGACACCTAGACATCAATTTCAAGGTATTAATACACGTAGACACTGAAAACTACGGAGCTCACTATCTAGACATCGTCATCGGCAACCTGGGACACCTAGACATCGCATTCAACGTATTATTACACCTGGACACCGAAAACTACGGAGCTCACCATCTAGACATCGTCATCAGCAACCTGGGACACCTAGACATCGCATTCAACGTACGATTACACCTGGACACCGAAAACTATGAAGCGCACTATCTGGATCCCGTCATCGGCAACCTGGGACACGTGGACATCGAACTCAAGGTATTAATACACGTAGACACCGAAAACTACGGAGCGCACTATATGGACCTCGTCATCGGCAACCTGGAACACGTAGACATCGAATTCAACGTATTATTACACCTGGACACCGAAAACTATGAAGCGCACTATCTGGACCTCGTCATCGGCAACCTGGGATACCTAAACATCGAATTCAAGCTTGATTCATAAGAATCAATATATATTATATATATACTTAATTTAGCTAAATAGAAATCTTCCTTCTGACCGATAAGTCTATCGACCTTTAATATTTTACCTACTAGATCGTTCGAAATACGCGCGCGATATCGAAACTGGCGATACCTGCGCCGCCAGTGTCGAAAAAGTGAAAGGGACATTTTCTCTGATCACGTGATCACACAGATCGGCGTTAGGAGGAAGGAGGAGTATCTTAATACAAAATTTTCACATTTGGACTTTGCGTCGCAATATCTCCGCTCGTAGGGCACGTAGCGGAAAATTATATAGGAGATACCCCCCTTATTTTTACCCCAACTATCGATCAAGCCTACGTAGAACTTGATCCGTTCACTCGTTATCGAGATCTCAACATCTCGGTAATCGCAACCCGTCGCGTCGCGTAAAAGAGTCACGGTGCGGTCTCGCTCCGCGTGTACTTGGCGCGAGACACTACCGTGTCTCTTGATATATTTTAATATTTTTTTTATATTTAAATATATTTAAGACGGACGGCATCACGCCTATTATCAATAAAGATAATGATAAAGATTAGTCCATCCATATAAATATAACTATGAATAGTGTAAATAATAGTATGAGAGTGATTATGTGAACGAATGTGTATGGATACTTCATTAATAAACATTTGATTTAATACGATTATAGTTCATCCTTTCATAATTATTTCATTTTACTTTATTTTATTATTTTTTTAGTACCTGTACTTATTTATTTAATCGATTTCGGAAAATTACTTGTTGTAGAATTCCATTTCAAGATTCTAAATAAAAATATGGCGATGGTACCAAAAAGCTATAACTTAAAAAAGATATATTTTGTTTTTTTAAATTTATTGGTTCAAAAAAATTACTTGTTGTAGAATACCGTCTCAAAATTCTACAAAAAAATATGGCAATGGTACAAAAAACATATCATAATTTAAAAAAATAAAAAAAAATATTTTATTTTTTTAAACTTCCGCTTACCTATTTTATTAGTTTTAAAAAATTACTTGTTGTAGAATACTATCCCAAAATTCTACATAAAATATATGGCGATCGCGTACCAAAAGCATATCATATTTAAAAAAAATAAAACAGAATACTTTATTTATTAAAAGTATCGCCTACCCATTTTATTGCTTCCAAAAATTATGTTCTATAGGAAACTACTCCAAGATTATAGAAAATTTTTTTCGTAATTGTACAAGAAAGATATCGAGACTAAAAAAAATCAAGAACATTTATTTATTTTTTTTTATCAATGTTTCTATTATCAGAAACCTTTCCCGAATTTTCCACAAATGTGTCTCAATGATATCTACAACATATTAAAATTTTATCAAACTCGGTTAAGCTAATCAAAAGATATGAATTATTTTCGAAATTTTTATTTTTATTTTTTACAGCAAAACGGTTCAATATTAAGGGCTAATATTTGACTAAATTGTAAGTGACACTGATAGCAATCAAAGCAAAAAAAATGAGCATGATTTGTGCGGGGGCACATTGACCCTTCTTATCCGACTACGGCCTTTCGGTAAATTTGGCACATACACACACACATACACACATACACACATACCACATACACACACACATACATACATACAGACGAAATGGCGGCTGCGGCCGAAGCGGCCCTTTTCGTACTTTCGTTCCGCGTGTTCGCAACGGGACACGTGTATCGCGTGGACGAGGACGAAAAATGCGGCATGACGTATCGAAACGCAAGAGCAAAACATTCTCGCCACGTTGAAATCAGTTAAAAGCAATATTTAATTAGCAGTAGTTATTATTTATTGTTTTCTGATATAAAAAATAGGAGTTCTAGTAATTAAAGTGACATAAATACCGCTGTGCAGTTAACCGCCAATTATATAGTAACAATTAGGGATCCTTTAATAAGGGATAAGACACCGAGGATGCAGGATGCGGATTGGTCGTCCGCCATTAATGGGATACTTCCGCTTTGAGTATATTTTAGTAAAGATAGTGTATAGCTAGTGTATAGTATATGTCACTAATGGCCGCAGGGGAAAGTGATCCAAACAAGCCGTATTGTCCTCTAAAAGAAGGCAGGAAGAAATATAAGAAATATTATAACGATTATAACTGATAAAGTGAAAAAAATAAAAGTGTAAGTATTGTACTTAATAAATCCAATTTTCTTACAATTGAATGTGATTTTATATTATCATTTAACACTGAAATGAGAATACATAACCTCAACTATAAATCATCAAATTAACTAATATTGATAAATATAAATTATTTAGAAAATGCGGTATTGCGAAGCAGTGGCAATAATTGTGGCAATTCAAGTAAAAAAGGCTTCAAAATGTGCCATTTCCCTACCTCTCCGAACCGAAGAGCAAAATGGATAAAAAATGTGGGGCGTTATAACTGGTCTCCTAAAAAGTATTCAACATTATGTGAAATAAGTATTCAAGTTTTTTGTGATTTGAGTTTACTTATATTTAACTTATATTTAACTTATATTTCTTATTCTAGAAACATTTTTCGGATGAAATGTGGGAAAATGCACAAAAAATTGGAGAAAAAAAATTAAAGCCAACAGCAGTTCCCAATCGTTTTGATCAGCTAACTCTTCCTTTATCTTCACTTACAAATATTTTAGGTAATTATTTATACTATTCAAATAATAAGCATAAAAAATTGGTAAGTAAATGATATTACTTTGATTTCATTTTAGAAGAGTATATTGAAGAACAAACTTCAAACAATCATTCTGAACACAATTAATATTTTTCGATATTTTTGTCTGACATTTAATGTAGTTAAGGAAGTATTTTTTATACCTGCATGTTTTATTTATTATTAATATAATTTATTAATAATATTTAATTTTTATTAATTCGTTTTTATTGTTATTTTCAGGCAAAAATATCCCAAGAACGTGTAAATCCCTTATAGAAAAGTATTACTGGTTGGTCAGTAATTTATTACTGAGTCTAGTAATTTTTTACTAGCGATTAGTATTTTATTCTTGTATTTCAGTAGTTTAACTACTGGCAAATGAGTAATATATGAGTAATATCTAGTAGTATTAGTAGTTCTTCCGGGATCCAAAATACTGATACAAGTACTTCAGTATTTGCTTATATAGTAAAAAAGTACTGAATTATTGGAGAATCTAGTAGTTGAGCTTAGACGTGAAGTACTGAAGTATTGGAGAATCTAGTAGTTGAACTTAGACGTGAAATACTGATAGAATGAGTAAGTAGTTTTCCTAGTAATTCATTACTTGGTCTAGTACTGTACTGGTATAGATGAGATTCAACTACTGCGGCGGCAAACGGCGCCTAAATGCATATGTTTTATATCTGGAGTAAAGGAACCTAATATATAAAATAAGTAATTAAATGTAATTAATCAAGCTGATCCATTGATCAACTATATGTTTTGCAACTATGGTCAAAGGCTAAAGCCTGATCTACAATGTGTTCTTTGCTTTCTGTTTTCTGTTCTTACCTCTTTGCGACTATCTCGTATTTCGCAATTCCGTCGCGTAATGTGATGTTTTTTGTTCTCTGTCGCCTAAGATAAAAATTGACGAATTTCAAAAGAGACAAGAAACATCACGTTACGCGACGGAATTGCGAAATACGAGATAGTTGCAAAGAGGTAAGAGCAGAAAACAGGAAGCAAAGAACACATTGTAGATAAGGCTTAAAGGATAGACAAGGTTTTACAAATTTTTTACGTAAACATAAAATTTATTTCTTTTATTTGTTTTAGTCTCTCTCTCTAAGGTAAATGAAACGTTTTAATAAATAATTAATGAAACTGATAGTGAGACATTTTAAAATTGAAGAATTTTATTATGTTGTAAAAATATAAAAGTTATGTGTTATAATAATAATCAGTTTTTAAACTGAATTTGTTTCTTAAGATGATTTTTGAAAAATTATATATTTACGCTGGTTATGACATATGTAGACTATATATAACACTTACATCAAATTAAGAAGTAGTCTACCACGTAAGGCAGTTGGCTCACCACATAAGGCAGTTGGCTCACGATCCAGAGGTCCCGAGTTCGATCCCACCAAGGTAAGTGTTTTTTTCAAATACGAGAAAATATTTATAATCATAGACTGCATCTTAAGAAACAAATTTAGTTATAAAATAGTAATAAAATTTCGAAAAAAATAATTTTTTTTTATGTCGAGTGAATATCAAAAATTGGAAATTTTTGGGTGAGTAATTCAATACTAAGCACCAGTAGTTCTGTGTAATAAATTACTACCAGTAATGCCCAGTACTTCTAAAGTACTCGCCAAAATATTACTGCCAGTATTTACAGTAATTTATTACTGTGTACTTTTAGTACTACTTTTCTATAAGGGATCAAATCATGCAGACCATTATTATTCGTCATACATAAATTTTCAACATTAAAATCAACAAGATTTTTTGTATTCATCATTTTTTGCGTTTTTTGAACACGAACAAAAATGTCTATAATTTAAATTCCGTTTAATTATAAATAATTTTAAATTGTACATATTAATTCAAATTTGTCAGCAAATTGTTCATATCTGTCTTATTTGAGCGAAGCAAAGACTAATACTTCTCTCGAGAAATCACGCTTTTGACTTATTAAAGAAATAAAAATGTTCTCTTTATTTTATTCTTAAATTATTTAAAAACTACTGAACCCATTGATTACAAATCCTCTTTCTGAACCCTCAAAACATGGATATACTGTTTCATAGCGGTTCAATAGCTGTTTGATAGCTGTTTCATAGCTGTTTTTAGCTGTTTTTAGCTGTTTTATAGCGGTTCAATAGCTGTTTGATAGCTGTTCAATAGCTGTTTTTAGCGGTTTTTAGCTGTTTCATAACGGTTCAATAGCTGTTTGATATTTGTTTCATAGCGGTTCAATAGCTGTTTCATAGCTGTTTCATTGTTTGATCGCGGTTCAATAGCAGTTATACAGATCAAATCATCGAAACAGTTTTGCACGTGTTCGATGAAATTATCGGGATACATTTGCGACATGTTCTTCAAAACAATAACGCTCCATTAACTTATGCAAAATTGCAAAATTTGCAGTTTTGCACGTGTTCGATGAAATCATCGCGAGACACGTATGCTCATGAAAAGAAATCATATTTGATGCCCGATGAGGTGATCTCATCACGAATGTTCTTGACAGAGATATCACATTTAACGTATATGTGGATTGTGGTGGTGGTCACCATGCAGCAGCCGTACATTGGCGCTATTTTTGCAAGATTTGCAGTTTTGGGTATGTATAAATGGTCTACGAGGATTCTAGAGCGCAGTCGAGAGTTCGATACGGTTCGAGTACGTCGCAAACAGCCTCCAGATACGATGAACACTCACGGTGCGAACTACTACGTTCCGATCCCGGATGAAGCGTGCGAGAAACAGCACAATGAGTAAGTACCGCTAATTTTCGTATATGCTTGTGCAAAATAATAGTAGGTAAGCTAGGCCGGTTTTAGGCCGGGGATCTGAGGGGGGTGAGGGGCGGGGGGGAACCGTGGGCGGGGGGGACCGCGGGCGGGTGGACCGCGGGCGGGGGGGAACCGCGGACGGGGGGGAAAACCGCTGAGACCGCGGGCGGGAGGGGGGAGAGACCGCTGAGACCGCGGGCGGGGGTGAGGGGGGAACCGCGGGGAGAGGGAGGGGGAACCGCGTTTTTCAGGCGCCGCGGGACGGAGGGGGGGGTCCGCGTTTTCCGACGCCGCGGGGTGACCGCGTTTTCGCCGCGCCGCGGAGCGTTCGCGTTTTCGCCGCGGAAGGGGTCCGCGTGCAACGGCCGCGCCGGTCCGCGTGACGTCACACGCTCCCGCTCGCGTTATCTCTTCCTCGCCCCCGACCGCCGGTCGCGCGCGTCTTTTCGTTCGCGCGCGGTTCCTCCCAACCCCCGGCCCCCGTTTGCACGCCCGACTTCCGGCCCCCGTTCGCGTTATCTCTCCCTCGCG
Source organism: Temnothorax ravouxi (assembly GCA_030770255.1). Lineage (NCBI taxonomy): Eukaryota > Metazoa > Arthropoda > Insecta > Hymenoptera > Formicidae > Temnothorax > Temnothorax ravouxi. The sequence continues at coordinate 29,599 of JASTWP010000305.1, read as the reverse complement.
CGTTCTCGTTCAGAAATTATTCGAAAACTACTAAATAAAGATAGCTTAACAAAAAAGAACGGTAAATAAAAAGGAAATTTTTTAACCATATTATATGCATTTATTTATCATGTAGCGCAGTATACACAATAGTATCCAAAGCGTATGCTAATAACCCGGGAAAAAATGGAAGAGATCTGAACAGATTTGAGCAGATCTCATCAGATCCAATCCACTCAGATCTGGTTTGATCAAAATATTGGCCCTATCTGATCAGATCCAATCAGACATGAATAGATCTGATCCGATCCTAGCGGATAGAGTCAGATATGTAACGAGAATAATCTATTATATCATCTGCTCAGATCCAATCAGACATGAGTAGATCTGATCCCATCCGGTGTCCATCCACTGCAGAAAATTGTTGTTTTCAAATGTTATTTTTTAAATGTGCCACTTTATTATAAAAGTGGACTCCACGATACAAAAGTTGTGCCGTTCCACGACTTAAATAACTTGGCGCAACTTAGCACGACACTGCCGTGTCTGATACCGTTCTTATACCACTGTTCATCAAATTTTAAATACGAGAATCAGATTCCGTCGGATGCCATCTATCGGATACTTTGAGATGCAACATTATGATCTGATCATATATAATCTTATATGACTATATAAGTTTATATGTGATTATATTATTTTATCAGTTTAAATTATAAGATATGTTTGCAAAATAATTTAAAAGATTTATGTTTTATATATACATATACACATTAATCTTTTATAATTAGCTATTATTAATTAATTTTGCACGGTACTTTTTTAATGGAATATTTAGATATAATAAATTCTAAATATGGTGTCAAAATTTACAATTATTATCAAATTGGCAGAGACTATATTTATTATATATGTTAATGTTTCAAAATTGAGAAAACTGTTTTTAATATAAAAATTAATTGATTTTTTGACAAAAACTCATTTAAAAAAGCTTCTCCTTTACAGAGTTAATATTATATTTGATATAATGTCCAACATTGGGTGTAAAAAATAATGATGAACGATTTAAGAACAAAATTTTTATAAGTTCTATACTGGCGAGATCTGCTCAGATCCAACAAAATCGGAAGAGATCTGATTGGATCAGCAACACAACTTTGTAAGCCAAGATTGGACTTATCTGGTGAGATCAAGATATGTCTGACTAGGTCTGCTCAGATCCAGCAAGATCGAAAGAGATCTGATTGGATCAGCAACACAACTTTGTAAGCCAAGATTGGTCTTATCTGGTGAGATCAAGATATGTCTGGCTAGGTCTGCTCAGATCCGACAAGATCTGAGGCATAATGTCTGCTCGTACTTTAGGAGATCTGAAGCAATCAGATAATGTCCGATTAGATCGGAAGAGATCTGATTGGATGTGCGATTCAATATCGAACGGCAGCAATGGTCAGATCTGGTGAAATCGGATTATAGTTCAGCATATCTGGCTGCATGTGATTAGATATGACCATGCAGATCTGGCGAGATAAAATTGTATCCAATCAGATCTGACTTTACTTGAATTTCAGATCTTGTTGTATCTCATTTTATCAAATCAGACATGGTCAGATCTCTTCCATTTTTTCCCGGGAATTCACAATCAATAATCGAATTTTTATCAAATCGCACGTTTTATCAGCGATACGATCAGAGCAATTGTGGACAATGAAACCATAGCAAGATAAATTTATATTTATATTGAGAAGTGGTAAAATCTCTTCCGTCAAGAAGAGAATGTAAAAAATTATTAATGGGGGTATTCTCATTTAAAAGATTTTTAAAATATATATTTTGCAGGATATTTTATAGGGAAACGAAGAAACCATATTATATACATTTATTTGTAATGTAGCGCATTGTACATGGTCCACTCGCCAAGATACAAATCCATCATCTTTTCAGCAAGAAATGATTAAGCATTTTTTTATATTTATACAATGACACGTGCAAAACTGCAAATTTTGCAAATTTTGCAAATAGCGCCGATGTATGGCTGCTGCTGGCGCGTAGAGGGGTCCGCGGGGAGAGGGGGAACCGCGTTCGCGGTTTCAGACGCCGCGCCGCGGGTAGGAAGTCCGCGTGCAACGGCCGCGTCAGTAAGCGGTGAAAGGGGGTCCGCGGTGAAAAGGGTCCGCGTGACGTCACACGGCACGCTCGCTTTATCTCCCCCTCGTAGATGTTTTCCCCGTCCCCCATCTTCTCATTCGCGCGCGACTCTCGCTCCCGTCACCCGTTATCTCTCCACCGTTCGCGCGTCTTCTCGTTCGCGTTCACATATTTTTTATTTAAATTTAATATTATATATACATTTAAATATTTTCTAATATTTCAGTTGGTTAAAAATGTTTAACAAATCTACATTTATTAAGTATCTATATTTAATACAATTTATATTTTAAATATTAATTATATTTTAAACATTATTTTTATTATAATCTTTTAGGAAGTAACATACCTGCATAGAAGAAAATGATAAATTTATCTGACAGCTCCTACGTACGTTATAAGCATAAAGTTCGAGTTCCGCATTAATTATTCGAAGTCATACAGTAATATAGGAATGTTGCGGGAACAGGGACAGAAAGCTAGTCAAACATAGTATAAATTTTTACTAAAGGTTCTTTAGAATAGTTTATTGTAGTAGTTCATTAGCAGTACAGAACTATCTGCCGATTGCACACAATAAACTCGACATAAGACATAAACGTTTAAATTTAAGCGTAATTCTTTCACTCTTTGCGCACGCCGCCAATGCAAGCATAGTATATCCAATGACAAGCATAGTATATCCAACAACATATACAGAACGTCAATAATACAATATGCAATAGTCATGTCCAATATATATATATACTAGCTGGTTACCCGGGCTTCGCCCCGGGGGACATATGTAATAAGACACGCAAATAGTCTCTCTCTCTCTCTCTCTCTCTCTCTCTCTCTCTCTCTCTCTCTCTCTCTCTCTCTCTCTCTCTCTCTCTCTCTCTCCCTCTCCCTCTTTCTCTCTCTCTCTCTCTCTCTCTCTCTCTCTCTCTCTCTCTCTCTCTCTCTCTCTCTCTCTCTCTCTCTCTCTCTCTCTCTCTCTCTCTCTCTCTCTCTCTCTCTCTCCCTCTCTCTCTCTCTCCCTCTCTCTCCCTCTCTCTCCCTCTCTCTCCCTCTCTCTCTCTCTCTCTCCCTCTCTCTCTCCCTCTCCCTCTCTCTCTCCCTCTCTCTCTCCCTCTCTCTCTTATAAATATATCTGGGTGAGGGATGGCTGTATTCGTGTTAGACACTCGGACGGTGAGCCTGTTATTCGCGTTGATTCGAGTGCAGATCTTGATAGGCTCGTTTGACGTGCACGTTCTGACCAGTTATTGCCTGACCAATCATTATCTTCCGTTGCACATTGTAAATCTGTCTCGTCTACTCGATTTTGTTTAGCTCAGTTTAATGCTAATTCCCTTCGGGGACATATTGATTTAATTAAAATGCGTTTTGCTGCTAACTCATTTCATGTCATTTCAGTGTCTGAGACATGGCTGCATTCTCAGGTTTCTGATGCTTTAGTAGCTTTACACGGATACTTTCTTATTCGTAATGATCGAGTGAGTAGACGAGGTGGAGGAGTTGCCTGCTTTGTTCATGATTCATTGAAAGTCAAAGTTATTGCTGCTTTTTCGGGAGCTGACATCAACTCTCCGGAATATCTCATCATTGAAATCCGGTTACCTAATGATGAGTCTGTATTATTTGCGTCAGTTTACAGAAGACCTAAGGGTCTCCTCTTACATGAATTCGTTGAAGCACTCACCAGTGTTTCGCATCTGTATAAAAATATAATCATTAGCGGTGACTTTAACTGCGACCTTCTCTCGAATAATTTTGAGGCTAATTATCTACGTGAACTTATGTCGGGCATATCAATGCACATTATTCATTCTGATGCTACGCATCACACGGCTACCTCTGACTCATGGCTTGATGTTGTCGCGGTGGATGATGGAGATAAGGTCCTAAAGTTTACTAAATCCGAGTGCCCATTTATAGCCGGTCATGATCTCATTGAATTGTCGCTGTCACTCGGTACGAGCAGGGGAATTGAGCGTAACATTTTAAGGCGTAGTTATAGAGCTATTAATGGTGATGCGTTTCGTGATCACCTTCTGTCTATCATTGAGGGTACCGGTTTCCCTGCGTGCACTCGGCGAGTCACTGATGGCAGTCAAGTCGGACTTGATGACTGGACTAACGTTGCTAAAGTTGATGAGCTTTGTACAGCGCTGTCCGATGCCTTACTTGGAACGCTTAATGTGTTGGCTCCTGAGCGTATATTCGTTATTAGAAAGCCTCCTGCGCAGTGGCTTACAGTTGAACTTAAAACCCGGTTTCGTACTCGTGGTCGACTGTATAAGCAGGCAAAACGTTCTAATAGTTTACTTGGTTATGCCACCTATAGACTTTTCCGTAACCAGCTCAATATTGATGTGAAGCGTGCCAAAAGCGAGTTTCATTTCAATACTCTTAAGAATATTACGGACCCTGCTAAACTATGGAGAGAGCTGGCTCGCTTGGGTCTTGTCAAATCATCCTTGGTTTCTCCTCTACGTTTTTTTCCACCCGATCTATTGAATTCATTTTACGTTTCTGTTTCTAACGCTCAGTTGCCATGTTCATATGCTGACTTCATTTCTGCCATTGCACTGGTTACTCGTCCATCTCAATGTCCAGAATTTGTGTTCTCTGCTGTTACACTTTGCACGATTTTTAAGCTCATTTCTATGGGACCACATCATTCGTATGCGTCGGGTTCCGATAGAATTCCGCTTTATATTTTACGTATCGCTTGGCCAACGATTTCATCGTATCTAACTACCTTATTTAACTGCTCATTAGAAACTTCCTCATTTCCGTCTTTGTGGAAACAAGCGCTTATCCGCCCTCTTTCGAAAATTCGCATTCCGTCATCTCCGTCTGATACGAGACCGATAGCCAATCTGCCTGAACTTTCTAAAGTCCTTGAAAGAATTGTTGCCTCACAGATTACCGACTACTTAATCGAGCATGATCTCTTAAATCCAAGACAGTCTGCTTATCGACCATGCCATAACACTCAGTCTGCACTACTTCGCATTTGTGATGATATCAAGGAGGGAATTGACAACAGGTTTGTCACAATCATGATTCTCTTTGATTTCAGCTAGTCATTTGATACTGTTCCACATCTTCGCCTACTCACTAAACTTAAGGCGATCGGTTTCTCTGACGCCGTTCTTACATGGATCTTTTCATACTTGACTGGTCGTTCTCAGGCGGTGGTAGATGATTCTGGCAAGCTTTCTGATTGGCTATCTACGTCGTCGGGCGTCCCACAGGGTTCCGTGCTTGGTCCACTTTTATTCTCTCTCTTTATTAACGATATTGGTAGCGTCTTGTCACATGCATCACATATGATGTTTGCCGATGACATTCAAATTTATCTATCATGCTCACCGGCTGACATTCTTCGTGGATTAGAGTTAATTTCTAAGGATGCGAACGCTATATTTAATTATGCTGAGTCTAATGGCCTTAAACTGAATCCTGCCAAATCAAAGGTGATTATTTATGGTAGTAAAGCATACGTTAGGCATATTGACGTTTGTCTTCTACCGCCTATTACTGTAAACCAGGTACCTCTTCCTTTTGTAAGTGAAGTGAGGAATTTGGGCGTTATGTTCACGTCTACTCTCTCTTGGAAGAAACATACTCTGCATGTCTCACAGCAAGTCCATCATGCACTATATAAACTAAAATTTAATAGAAACTCTCTTTCCACTGAATTAAGAATCAAATTAGTTACAGCATTAATTATACCTCATATTGACTATTGCTGTCTTGTCTATCATGGCCTGAGCAATGAGTTGAATACTAAATTGCAAAGACTTGTAAATTGCTGTATTTGGTTTATTTATGATATTAGAAGTGATGAACATATAACGCCATACAGACATCGACTGGGCTGGCTCTCTGTTGAAAAAAGGAGGCTTTATTTTCTCGGTTGTCAGATGTATCGTATCCTTTTTTTACAATCTCCTTTTTACCTTAGTGAGCTTTTCACTCTTCCTGACCCGTCGTTAAGGAGTTCTGACCGTCTTGGTGCCTCATCGCAAACCTTTCATATCCCGACTTGTAGAACTGCCACATATATGCACTCCTTTCGTCTTTCCTCAATTCGTTTTTGGCATACTCTTCCTACTAGTATAACATCTGCATCTTCCATCGCATCTTTTAAAAACTTTCTTCATTTATTTTTGCTTGCCTCTGAATCTGGCTAATAATCTGGCTGATGCTTTAGCCTTTTTGCGTCGACTATACAGTGCAATGATACCATTGCGTGCGTAATTCTAAGTTAGTTCTTAAGCCTTACATTTTTGTCTATATCTCGTTACTTACCAGTTCTTGCTCTGCGTATCATGATATTTCCCGCTACTTATTTTTAGTACTATATCTTGTTACTATTGTATTATATTGTTTTATTTGCTTTTATTGCACCTTTGCCCTTTAGCTCATGCTTGGGCATAAATAAACGTAATCAATCAATCAATCTCTCTCTCTCCTTTTCTCTCTCTCTCTCTCTCTTTCCCTCTCTCTCTCTCTCTCTCTCTCTCTCTCTCTCTCTCTCTCTCTCTCTCTCTCTCTCTCTCTCTCTCTCTCTCTCTCTCTCTCTCTCCCTCTCTCTCTCTCCCTCTCTCCCCCTCTCTCTCCCTCTCTCCCCCTCTCTCTCCCTCTCTCCCCCTCTCTCTCCCTCTCTCCCCCTCTCCCCCTCTCTCTCCCTCTCTCCCCCTCTCTCCCTCTCTCTCCCTCTCTCCCCCTCTCCCGCCCTCTCCCCCTCTCTCCCCCTCTTTCCTCCTCTCTCCCCCTCTCTCCCCCTCTCTCCCTCTCTCCCCCTCTCTCCCCCTCTCTCCCTCTCTCTCCCTCTCTCTCCCCCTCTCTCCCTCTTCCTCTCTCTTCCCCCCCTCTCTCTCCCGCTTCGCGCGGGCCCTAAATCTATTACTCTAAAAAATTCGGTAACAAATAATTATACACTTTTTAGTATTTATACGAAGAGATTCGGTCAATTATTTCCCGAAAAAATAAAAAAACCGATTTTTAGAAAATCGGTAACAAGAAACAATACACATTATGGCACTCCCCGGAAAATTCTACCCCTACTTCATATATTTTTAGTAAAAATTCGGTCCACTAACGAATGTGATTCGGTCAATTTCCCGAAAAATTGGAAAAATTACAAAAATCGGTTTCCAGAAAATCGGTAGCGAAAAACTATACACTTTATGGCACTCCCCGGGAAATTCTACCCCTGTTTTATATACAATTCTTTAAAATTTGGTCGATTATTTCCCGAATTCGGTAGATTATTTCCCGAAAAATTAAAAAAATTAAAAAAATCGATTTCCAGAAAATCGGTAATGAAAAATTAACCACGACATTTTCATCCCCGGGAAATTCTACCCCTATTTCATGTACCTGTGGTAAAAATTTGGTTTACTAACGAATGAGTAGTTCGCGTACATACATACATACATACATACAGACGACGGTACTTATATATATACTAGCATGCCCCGCGGCTTCGTTCGCGACCTCATATGCGTGGCTCTCATACAAACTTATATTTTTGAAATAAAACATTTTTGCATATAAAATGCATATGTTTATAGTTAACGCCAATAGATTTCCGCATCACCTTTGAGGTACTATTGTAAATGCGTTTTTTTTTAAGTGGTTTCCCCAGTAGGCCTATTCCACTCTAAATAAAAATAGCTTAATACCTGTGCTTTCATGATATTTGTCTTTATATATATAGATATCTATATTGTTTTTTCACAACACCTCTGAATAAATAATATTTTTTGTTTTATTACTTTGTGGTATTAATATAAATTGATTTTCTGCATTTCCTGTTCTTGATAATCCTACATATAATTGTCCATGCGAAAAACAATCTATACGCAAATCTATTCCAATATATTTAAAAGTTTGACCCTGTGATTTATTTATTGTAATTGCAAAGGATACCTTTATGGGAAACTGCAGTCTTTTAAATTGAAACGGCAAATCCGTTGGTATCATCGGAATTCGTGGTATATATGCAATTTCTCCTGTTGCTGCTCCATTTAAAATAATCGCCTCAATAATATTTGTATGCATTACTTTAATTTGTAACCTAGTTCCATTGCATAGATTTGGTGGATTCAAATTACGTAATAACATAATTGGTGTTCCGACTTTTAATTTTAGGTTATGCGGTGGAAAACCTGCCGGATTTAGTGCATTTAAAAATTCATTTGGATAGTGTACTGCATCCTCATTATTAATAACAGTATCTATAGATTTATATTCTTTTATTTCTCCACTCAGTTTTTCCAAAATAATGTTGTTTATTTCCTCCACAGATGCGTTTCTGGGCGATACGATTGCTCTTTCGCATAACCATTGATAATTTTTTTCTAATAGATTTTCAACTTCAGGATAAACTTCGCAAATTAATTCAGTTATATTATTAACAATTTTTCCTATTTTCTGATCAATAATTATGTTCCCCTTTTCGTTTTCTATTTTTCCCTCTCCTATATTTAATAGTTGCCTCGGAAATTCTACATCTCCTCCTCCAAGGTATGCTCTCATGTTTGTTCGCAAATTTAATTTTTCCATATTGTTCCATATCCAAGATGATTTTATACACGCTTTTACGATATCTGCCCGAGTTCCTTTTACAATTACTGGTAAGGTCTGTCTGAAATTCCCCGCAAAAACCACTGTTATTCCTCCCATTAATTTTTTACTTGATTTAAGATCTCTTAAAGTTCGTTCAATTGCTTCAATATGTGCTCTGTGACTCATCGTGCACTCATCCCACACTATTAATGTTGTTTCTTGTATTATTTTCCCAAGTGATCCATTTTTACGAATGCTACAAACTGTTTCTTGTTCCATAGATACATTTAATGGTAATTTAAAAATCGAATGTGCTGTTCTACCCCCACTTAATAAAGTTGCTGCTATACCTGACGATGCCACTGCTAATGCTATCCCACATGTTGATCTCACCTTAGCCAATAATAAATTAATTAAAAATGTTTTTCCTGTTCCTCCAGGAGCATCCACAAAAAATAATTTTCCTTGTTTATTGATAACACTATTAATAATTATATTGAATGCCTGTCTCTGATCAGGCACTAATTTATGAAGATTTTCACGTACATATTCTTGTATCTCGTTATTATCAAACGGACATCTTAAAATTGCATCATAGGGATCGCTTGCATTCTGTTCACAACGTTTCGGTATAGGCATACCAAAATCAACCAAATATTTTTCACTCAATGCTACTACCTTATCCTCCAATTCACACAATCCTTGGTTGATGATTTCCTCAGATAATATTATTGTGCTATCATTACATCGTCGTTGCTCTCTTAATAGAATATCTTCACAAAAACTTTGTTTGAATGTTTCCCATAATATATTTGGTTGAGCCGGTTGACAGAATACTAAAATGATTGCAAATAATTCTCTCAACCTTAACGACGACTTCAAAATCGCGGCCTCAGCAAGTGTGTCTTTCCATTGGTTATCATTTTCCAATAAACCTAGTTCTTGGCAAGTTGCCTTGAAAGTAGATTTAATCACAGTATTTACGGTTCTTAAATTCTCATATGAAGTCGGCCCTCGGACATAATGCAGTAACATTCTTAAATAAAAACACTCTGTTTGCTTTGGATGAATGGTATAAATCCTTTCTAGTGCTGCATCTTTTTTTATTCCGGAATATCTTTCTACATCTTTCCCACGTTTTCTTCTTGTAAATGAATTTTTATTCCAAATGTAATAACTCGGTACTTCGTGATATAAAAGTGTTTTTGCAAAATCATCATTTCTGCACAATTCAAAAAAAGCAGTAAGTGTAGTTTTCCGTGGATTTTCAATGACTTGTTGTAAATTATTTTCTGTAAAATAAACGCGTTGTCCATTTTCTAAATGAACCGCTAAATGTATAACCGCAGGATATCGTTCATGAATTTGAAAATCAAAAAATCGCCATACCGCCTCTGAAGTACTTATGTAACGACCATTAACGTATTTTGTAATTTCATCTCTTTTATTCTGAACCGTAAACGTAGCCTGATCTGATCCTTTATTAATGTATTTACATATGTATTTTATTGCCTGAACCGAGTGGCAATACTCAACATTTATATGTGCAACCAAACATCGCAATAGCATTGGACAATATGGGACAACCCATCTATTGTCTACCTCCATTATGTTTCCTCGTAAATTAAAAATTGCAATTTGTCCTCCATCCTCTGGACTTCTTCTTCGGTATGTTGGATACCCATCATTTCCGGTTTGTGTTTCTGCAAGAAATTTTCTAGGATACTTTTTCGAACATCTATTGTTGATCATGCATGGTGAGGCTCTATTGTACTCACCACATGGTCCATGTATCATATTTTTACACACAATTTCATATAACAAAGGATCGCGTATCTTGTCAGGCAATTCAGCACTAATAAAATCATCAATCTCATCTGGCTGAATTTTCGTTTGTAACCATAATAATATATGACAATGTGGCAATCCTCGTTTTTGCCACTCCACACTATACATGTAACATCTCACCCGACCAAATATTTCACTTTTGATACATAAATTTATTAGTTTTTTCATCTTCAAATTAAAAACTCTTGAAACTATGTCATGTCTATCATATAATTTTTGTCCTTTAAATAATTCATTCTTTATTTCTGGCCATTCTGGATTACAAGTAAAAGTTATAAATAAATCCGGGCGTCCATAATTACGCACATATGTCATCGCATCTTGCGTTTTTTCATGCATGTAACGCGGAGACCCCGTAAATGTTGATGGAAGAATAATAAACTGACCAATGTTTTCAGGATTTATATTACCATCCTCATTTAGTGCATCTCTTAAATGTATATAATCATCAACTCTCATTTTCTTTTGATTTCGACGTATAAAATCTAATCTTTCTGTGATCATTTTTGCCATCATATCTACACTATACTGATTTAACAAATTTTTATAATAATGCAGATGATTCATACTACTTTCTCTAATCATAAGTCTGTATGCATAAAATTGCATACATGTTACTGTTTTATTTCTCTCACTATTTGTGTTATTTTGTTGTGGGATAGTTAAGTAATAGCCATCTTCTCCTCTTACAAACATCAAGGGATACTGAAGAGAATCATTATATGCCCGATGAAATTCAGACAGGCGTTGCAATCCTCCATCTCGACATTTTAAGACGATGTCTCTAGGACCTTTATCTTCATCTGCCAGCAATATAGCCACCTCATTAGTATTTGGAGCATTGTATCTTCCCCTGTGTTCATTCACAGGGACTCGATCCGCATGAATTACTATCTTAAATTCGTCTTTCACACTTTCTGAATTACATTCAAGGTTATACTTAAAACTTTTAATATAACTATTATATTCTTGCATTATTTTTTGGAGCATTTCTATCAATTCTCTTTTTAGTTTTTCATTTTTATTTGTTCTTGTTGATAATTGTTCTGCATCTGATGTAAAATAAATCTGTAAAAACTGTGGCTCCTTTCCCTGACTTGGAAATAAACTCCCAATATAATGATAAATCTGTAGGCATAAAATTGCCCTCTCTCATCTCTTTTGCTCCAAATGAAGTCATCTGAAATAATGAATTATATTCTCTAATTTTCTCTAAAAATTTTTTTGATAATGGATGTGACCCATTTATTAAACTTTTTAATGGCTCTGGTGGTTCCTCTATTTCTGGTAAAATAACTTTGCCCATTGCACAACATAAGCTAGGCGCTTCCTCTTTCCATTTCTTCGCATTACAATGCTCACAGATTTTATCCATTTTTCCAATTTGGACTTTTTTCATGTTCAAATAATCATTTTCTGGTTGATATTTTAATGCAGACCTATAGCTGCATTCATTTGGTGTTTGAAATCTTTTTCGTGCTTTTCGTTGTCGTTGTTCCTCTAATCTTCTTTTACGTTCTGAACTTATTTCTCTACTCCTTCTCTCTACTTTATTTAATCGATCTTTTTCCAATCGACGTATACGTTCAATATTTGATTCATGTTCTTTATTCATTGACGTCCTCAAACATTGCCTTTCAAGACGCTTTGCTGTCTGAGATATCGACTCTCGACTTCTATTTTCATTTGATTGCGTTTGCTGTATCAACATTCGCAATTCTCGTTGTATACTACTTTCTTGAGCATATTTCTTAGATCTTACCATACCTATTTTAAACACGCGTTCGTCATGCTCCCCTGCATTTTCATGTTTTCTTCTAAGATCTTCTCTTTTAGCCTGAGGAGTTTTCCTTCCCAATTTTGACTTTATCTTAGGCATTTTAAAAAAAGTATTCCTATCTTTTACTTTTATACAAATTCTACTCTCAATTTTTAAACTCAATTATCCTATTAGTATCCATTATAAAATCTCAATTATAATCAAATTACAATTAACTAAAAAATCAAGAATTTATTCTTTTCTTTCCCCTAATCCTTTTTCAATTTTCAATTTCTTATCTCAATTATTCTATTAATCTTAAAACAATTATTATTCAAACCTAATCTTACCTATAATTCTTTTTCTATCCTTTTCTCTAATTCACTTTTTAATTTCCTTAAGGCTCCTGTTCACTCACTGCAGCCATGACGTCAGAAGCGAGAAAATCATGAAAATATATCATGAAAATTCTTGCGATTGACACTAAAATATATACTTCTTATACTTTTGGTAAAAATTCGGTTCATTGGTTTCCGAGATCATCGAACGCAAACAATCAAAATTAAAAAAACCGATTTCCAGAAAATCGGTAACGAAAAAATATACACCCTATATCTGTCTATTGACACATTTGATGGACAAATGTAGTATCAAACAGAGCAATTAAAATTTCATCTGGCTGTGTGTCATAATATAAACGAGTACTTTGAATCTGATGAAAGAACTGGTCATTATAACATAAATGCAACGATACAACAACCTGTAACTGCAGAAACTTATACGTCCACAAGTTTTCATAATGATAGATATGTACGGACGTTTTTGGAAAAATAGCCGTAATTAATATGTTTTATTACATGTTTTAGTATAACTAACATTAGAAAATTACATATTTAACATTTAGAAATAACAAATTATATAAAATTTGAATATAATATTTAACATTTTACAAATTATTATAATTACTTGAGCTAAATAAAATTGTAACAGTTCTAAAAAATTTTATATTATTTTCTGTTAAATCAGATTTGCTGTTATTTATATATTATTTACATATACAGTAATTGGTATAAATATTTTCATAAACGAATAACTGCGCAAGTATTATGGAATTTAAATAGTAATTCTACAGATATTCCATTTTTAGGGAATATAAATAATATAAGTCACAGTTTAATAATCAAATAATATGCATGAGGGCAATATTATTGTAATTCTAATGACATTCGTACTCTTTCGATTTTTAATTGCTCTGTGTCAGAATTGCGAGGAATTAATTACTTTTTTAATTAATTTCCGGGTGCGTTCCGTAAAGATTTCAGTAAGGAGTTTCAGTAGTGTTGATATTGGCACTACTGCGTTCGGCGTTACTGCTGGACGTGTGTTTCACTCAGCTGTTTACTGAAGCATCGCGCGGTTCGTTCTCTAAACAATTGTAACATTTTTATTAATTATTATGAATGCTCAAAATTTAATAATGTTAGAATCTTCTTCGAGTTCTTCAAGTGATAATGACAGTGCTATTGAGAACATTAATGAAAATGATTATCATAACGAAAATCGAAAGAAACCTCGAGTTGAAAATTTTATTGAAACAGTTATTTATCGATATTCAGCAAGAGATTTTCAAGAAAATTATCGGTAAAACTAATTTATTAATTATTAATTAAAAATTTGTGAAAATACTGTAATATACTTAACACGGAAAATATTATTGTTACATATATATAATATATACAATAAATGATATATATATTAATTTTTTTAGACTAAAAAAAACAACTTTTGATTATTTATTATTCATTTTAAGACCAAATTTAGAGAGTGGCCAATGTGGATTTGGGAAAATACCAATTTCTCCTGAAAAACAATTATATATAACATTATATGTTTTAGGAACTCCTGATTCTTACAGGTATAGATTTATTTACTGTTATTTATTTTTATCAACAAGTATTTTTATTTTGTGACTATTTATAGATCAGTGACAACAAAATTCGATGTAGGAAAAGCAACGGCATGGCGTGCAGTGAAACGTGTAGTAAAAGCTATTTGTAAATTAAGAAGTAATTTTATTCAATGGCCTACAGAGCAAGAAGCATTTTATACATCAAATAGAATTGAAAGAAAATATAAATTTCCCAGTGTGCTTGGAGCTGTGGATGGCACACATATTAAAATCCCTTCTCCAAAAAGAGATTCACAATCTTATATCAATCGAAAAGGTGTACACTCAATACAGCTACAAGTAAGTAAAAATATCAAATAAATTATCTGTGGAATTAGTAGTTTATTAGAATATATATAGTTATAAATTAATTTTATTTTTAGTTGTGCGATAAAATAAAGTACTAATTTGCATAAAATGTATATTTCACATATCAAATTATTATAGATATTTTACGCTATTGTTCTACAGGTAATATGCAATGATAAACTAGAGTTTATTCATTGTTTTGCTGGTCTTCCAGGCTCAGTGCACGATATGCGTGTATTCAAATATTCCGGTGTCCAACAAAGATGCAATGCAGAATATTTTCCTAATAATATGCATTTATTAGGAGATTCAGCGTACACCATTCAAAAACATATGATGGTGCCCTATCGGGATAATGGACACTTGACAGTAGAACAAGTGTATTTTAATAAAATATTGTCTTCAACGAGAATGATGGTGGAGCGTTCCATTGGACTATTGAAGATACGTTGGAGATGTTTATTGGATAAGTTCGATATGCGAAGAACAGACTTAATACCGTATTATATATTATGTTGCTGTATTTTACACAATATTTGCTTAAAACAAGAAGACACATTTGAATATCCATTAGTAATTCCTGATAATGCAGATGAGGAGCTGCAACCACTTGACATCGATAATATTTTGAAAGAAGAAGGCCTAACAAAAAGAGAAAGAATTATGCAATTCCTCAATGAAAATATTAATTAAGATACTTGTTATTACATAACATTTTCTGTATACTTGTAATATTACTTTTTTTTACTTTTCCTAATTAAAAAAATATAAGTCAATATATAAAATTTTATTTAATTTTGACCACCATGTAGTTAGTAAATTATATAATTTATAAATGCGTAGTCATAAATAATTTTATAACAATATAAGCTGCTACACTTTATAACAATTAGCTGATACTTTTCAATATATAAGAGAGCAATAATTATTTGTAAAAACGTATGAAATGAATTCTCTGATATAGATTTTTAATACACATCAACTTTTACAATAATAGTTATATAGTTATAAATTTGCAAGTATCTAAAAAAGTTTTAATCGTACAAACTGATATTCATTTATCAAATATCTTTTAGGATTTGTTTTACATATTATTATAAATAATAATTGTTATATATATGTAAAAAAAATGTTCAGCTATGTTATTAAATAAAAAAATAAATTTTAAAATAAAAAATAAAACGTGCCATTAAATCTCATCAATATGAATTAGAATAAAATGAGATATAGTTATTTGATTATAATGACTTACTTATGACTCAAGATGATAAAAATAATGTTTTATAATTATATTTTAACCACAAGAATCCAAGAATTTACATAATAGTGCATAAAACTAATAATATTAAAAAAAGAAAGCACATTCAAATTTTTGATCACTATATCTTAGGACGGGCATTAGATTTTAAATAGTACAAGTCTTCCTTTCAAAAAACATAGTCCTTAAGCTCATATTAAACTAAAGATTGATATTAAAATTGAATTAAAATATAACCAATCAGGAAAAAGAAAACTAGTATAAGTTTGCTTTAATTGATCAAATTTCAATTCAATCTCAATCTTTAGTCTGATACAGACTTTAGAGTTTGATGAAAATTTACGACTATCAGATTTAACATTCTGTTTCTAAAATAAATTTTCATTATAGTTTGTATTCAATTAGATTAGTTATCAGTAACAACTTAGTACAAAATAATTTTTGTTTATTAATAATAAATACAATTATTGTATTTATTAATAATCATTCCTTTCAGTATCAGGAATGATGTACAATCATCATGAGAACACATATTGGTTATATACTTGCATCTATGTATTTAAACATTATAAGTTCTGTTTCTCTCGGAAGACTAGAATACTAAATAGTTTGAAACGTGTACGAATAAGATTAATTTTTATAGTTAATGTAAACTAAATAACATTCATTTGTAATTGATTCTAATATTTTTCAAAAAACAAACAAAAAATTACAAACTTTTTTAAAACAAATTTTAGCTTTTTAATCATCATACACTTATAATAGTTATAATAGTTCTCAGTAACAGATAAAGTACTTTGTTATTTAGTAATATATTGGTAATTATATTTTAATTAGTAATATATAATCTATCACATCGTTTATAAAAATAACTAATAAATGACTAAATAAATAAAAATAACTGGTTTATGAAAATAACTAACAATTAAATATAGGGGAAAGTGGTCTAATCGGTCACTCCTTCCATTTCATAAAAACCACAACATTTATCATCATGCCAACAATGTGATTATAATCAGCTATCAATAGTGTCCTTAACTATACTATTGGCATGATGATAAGTATTGTGGTTTTTATGAAATGGGGGAGGATGAGCGATTTGGAATAGGTGGCCGATTTAGACCACTTTCCTCTAATTAATAGTATACCATTAACAAAGTACTTTATCTGTTATCATATTATAAGAACATTGATGTTAACAATTAATGGAATAATTATTACACCTGTAAATAACAAAACATTAAAAGTAACGAAATATCTTAAGTTATCTGAAGAAATTACTTTGACTGATATTGCAGTAATTTTTCCATTATTGCCAGCTTTTTCTCTCTATATTTCTCTGTAGCTTCTCTTTTCAAGCGTTTATCTTCTAAGGATTGTTTCAGATATTCTATTTTTTCACTTTCCAGCATACCCACCAGTTTAGGTCGTTCTGTAAAAAACACAATTATTTTGTTGAATATTAAATTATGGAATTGGGTATTGGGTGTATGATTAGAAGACAATATGATATTTATAAATATACTTACTGCAAATGCTTGATTCGTCCTTCTCATCAAATTTATCCAGAGGCAAATTAGAACCTGCCGTTGATATAGGGTTTATCCAAGGTTTTTTACAAAATCAAGTTGCTACAAAACAATATAAATAATGTACATTAACATATAATCATATAATATTTATAATTAAATTAAATATTTTATTAAATGATATATTTAACCTCGTAAAAATCACAGGTTTTTGGGCTATTGCCACTTTGGGCATTATGATCCTTTACACTCTTATAGACTCTTTTTAATGTGTCTATTTTTGAAGAGCATTGTGCTGCAGTAACTCCATATCCTTTGGAATTCATACTTTTTCCTATATTATTAAACACTTTTCTATATGTTAATTTTCCCCTGCTTAAAGCTTCTTCGTATTTTTTATATAATGAAAGTAAAAGAAGAGTCTCACTTTTTGTCCACAAATGACGATTATTATCTGCATAAATCAAAATTAAATATACTAATATATGAGAAACAATATATTAATGTAAGTATATTAATATAAACACAATATTTAAGTAAAAAACAATTATAATTCTGCACTATTTTAACACAATTATACTATTCAATACAAACCTTTATTTTTTAACGTATTTAAAGTGGATCCATCATTTTCATCACATTCATTTTCATTAACAGATTCTTCGTTACTATAGTCTATTGAAAAGTCACTTGAAACACTGGCATTACTACAACTTTCTTGAGAATCTGTAGATGGATGATTTTGACTGTTTTCATTTTGATAAATTGGCAAAATCTGCTTTAAACTATTATTCACTGTCTTTTTGTATTTTTCAAGTAACTTTGTTGAAAAATCTGTATCTGTAAAAAATGTGTTTAAAATATATATGATCATATAGACATAACTCAAAATAAGTTTGTATTATATCAAAGAAATTATATAAAATGATCCTAAAAATTTTAATAATCGATTACCTTTCTGTGCATGATTAAATGTTTTTTCGTCAACATATAATGTGTATTTTTTTAGTGACTTATCTTGCAAATCTAGTTTCATAAATTTATTATTTTGACATGATTTATTTACAGAAGCTAAAGCGGCTTTATGTTTAACCAATAAATTTGTTGCAAACGTTAAATCTGTCGAAGAAAGAAATGTGATACAATAAAGACTAAACATGATGTACATATAGATGCGCATATACTTTTTAAAATAAATAATTATTTTTACATTACAAAATATTTGTTCAAAAACATACCTTCCATTGCACGCTGATGCGTCTGAGGGGACAAATGTAAAGTATATAACTTATTCGTGGCTGCATCCATTAATTTTAAAGGAATTAAATTTTCACTACATGCATTTATTTTATAGTTTTCCATTATACTTTTTGCAATTTCAACAAATAGCGATAAATGATACAAGTTAACCTCACGCACAACAGCCACAAAGGTGAAATTACACACCACTTTTATCAGTAAAAACAGCTGAGTGGAACACACGCCCAGCAGTAACGCAGTAGTGCCAATATCATCACTACTGAAACTCCTTACTGAAATCTTTACGGAACGCACCCTCCGTCTTTAGTTGACAATTGACATCAAACAATGTAATTAAAAATTATGTAATTAAAATTGAATTAAGCAGAGTTAATCGAAAGCCGTTTAATTTACGATTAATGTGAGCGAATTCAATCGAAGATATTCAATTAACGATTAATTTAAGCAGAATTAATCGAAGAGATCGTTCGATTGACGAAAGATTTAAGCGGAGTTAATTGAAAGTCGTTTAATTGACGATTAGTGTGCGCATTTAATACTTTTATTCTAACCAATATTAACAGAACGACAAGCTGATCGAGTTAAAAATTTGTAAAATACACCGAAAATTCTCCTTTTATATGAGTAATCCACATTTGTCGAAGTGAATGTTGTCTAATCAAGAACGAAAATTCTAATTCTATTAATCTAAAAACAATTATTATTCTTACCTATAATTCTTTTTCTCTCCTTTTCTCTAACTCACTTTTCAATTTCCTTAAATTGCACCTTTTCTTACCCTTTTCTATTTCTTTACCTTTCCTTTTATACGTTTTATTTTTTCTCGTCTTTCCAAATATTTTTAATTTTTCATATTTTTTGCTGTTATTTTGAGATTCTCTCTTTAATTACTAAATTAACACACAACACTTTACTCAACGAAAACACAAAATGTCTTTAAACATTCATATAAAACGTGACAAAAACACGAAATTTCTCAAAACATTCATATAAAACGTGTCACCGACAAATGACATTTCTCATGTACTAAAAAAATCAATACAATCAGTACGAAATTTGCCAAATCATCGCCAAATTCAATACCAACCTTCCTTTAATCTATATCTATACTCCAGAAAATCGGTAACGATTTTAACTATACACCCTATAACACTCCCCGGGAAATTCTACCCCTATCTATATATATAAGTCACGTCTGTCTGTCTGTCTGTCTGTCTGTATGTACGCGAACTACTTATTCGTTAGTGGGCCAAATTTTTACCAAAAGTATATGAAATAGGGGTAGAATTTTCCGGGGATGAAAATGTCGTGGTTAATTTTTCGTTACCGATCTTTTTGGAAATCGGTTTCGAAATTTTTCGGGAAAAATTGATCGAATCTCATCGTTAGTGGACCGAATTTTTACCAAAAGTATATGAAGTAGAGGTAGAATTTCCCGGGGAGTGCCATAAAGTGTATAGTTTTTCGTTACCAATTTTCTGGAAACCGGTTTTTTTTAATTTTTCTAATTTTTCGCGAAATATCAGAAAATAATTTATCGAATCTCAAAGAATTATAGATCAAACAGGGGTAGAATTTTTTGGGGACTGGTATAAAGTGTATAATTTTTTGTTACTGATTTTCTATATATATAAGTCACGTCTGTCTGTCTGTCTGTCTGTCTGTATGTACGCGAACTACTCATTCGTTAGTGGGCCAAATTTTTACCAAAAGTATATGAAATAGGGGTAGAATTTTCCGGGGATGAAAATGTCGTGGTTAATTTTTCGTTACCGATCTTTTTGGAAATCGGTTCCGAAATTTTTCGGAAAAAATTGATCGAATCTCATCGTTAATAGACCGAATCTTTACCAAAAGTATATGAAGTAGGGGTAGAATTTCCCGGGGAGTGCCATAAAGTGTATAGTTTTTTGTTACCAATTTTCTGGAAACCAGTTTTTTTTAATTTTTCTAATTTTTCGCGAAATATCAGAAAATAATTTACCGAATCTCAAAGAATTATAGATCAAACAGGGGTAGAATTTTTTGGGGACTGGTATAAAATGTATAATTTTTTGTTACTGATTTTTTTGGAAACCAGTTCCAAAATTTTTCAAATTTTTTGGATATAATTAATCAAATCTTAAAAGTATATCAACATATACAATTTTTTATGCTTAAACCTTAACAATGAAAATCTATACTTGAAGAGAAAGTTGCATGAGTTGCAGGGAGGGAGAGAGAATAAGTATCGTTTTCTGTCTGTATGTACGCAAACTAATAAAAGATAGAGAATGATATGACAGATCTATAGTTTCCTAGGTTTGAGGTCCACGCGCTAGCTGCATAGCTTTGAGGCCCGCGCGAAGCGCGGGCCAAGCGTCTAGTTTCATATACTTTTGGTAAAAATTCGGTTCATTGGTTTCCGAGATCATCGAACGCAAACAATCAAAATTAAAAAAACCGATTTCCAGAAAATCGGTAACGAAAAAATATACACCCTATAACACTCCCCGGGAAATTCTACCCCTATTTCATATACTTTTGGTAAAAATTCGGTTGATTGGTTTCCGAGATCATCGAACACAAACAATCAAACCGACAAACTCTGTCTCTTTATAATAGTAGTATAGACTAGCTGGTTACCCGGGCTTCGCCCCGGGGGACATATGTAATAAGACACGCAAATAGTCTCTCTCTCTATACACTTTTTAGTATTTATACATTTTGGATAATAATTTCCACGTCACCCATGAGGTACTATTGCTAACGCGTTTTTTTTTAAGTGGTTTCCCCAGTAGGCCTATTCCACTATGAAATTCGAATTTGAATTTTACCTTTCTTTATTTAAAGTATTACTCTATTTAAAGTATTATCCTACTTATTCCATTTCGTTTGAACTTTTATTTAATAATATATTTTAGATATAATATTTTTTTTATCAATTAAAGTACACTATTATTAATTCTCCACCAATTTTTTTACATGTTAATTTACAAAATTTCTCGATATACAACATTTTTTGTATAAGTTTTTGAATTTTCCTTAATAAGATGTCCTTGATTACTAATCTCATTGACCTTAACTTTAACATTATTCCTCTTAGTTGCTCTTGAGAATGCTACATATAGTTGACCATGAGCAAATACAGAATGTGGCAAATAAATTCCAACTTTTTCTAAAGTTTGTCCTTGAGATTTATTGATTGTCATAGCAAATGCCACTCGAATAGGAAACTGTCTCCGTTTGAGTTTAAACGGTAGTTCCAATTCATTTGTAAGAAAATCAATCCTTGGTATGAAGACAATCTGACCTCGAGCAGGGCCGTTCAGAACCTCCGCATAAATAAGATTAGGTTTCAGATCGTTAACAATAAATCTTGTTCCATTGCATAGTCCTTTTTTAGTATTCAAATTCCTTAATAGTATAATTATAGCACCAATCTTTATTTTGAGTCGATGAACTGGCATCCCAGAAGGCGTTACAGAATTTAAAAATTCAGTCGGGAAATTCAATTGTTCTTGTGTATCATCATTCATGATAGAGTCAATTGAGAGATATTCCTTTTCCTGTCCTTCTATTAGATGAAGGATTTCGTCATTAATTTTGAACGTGTCTTCATTCTTTGGACAAAGGATCGCTCGATCTTGATTATCATGAATTTGTTCTATAGTGATTTTATCACCAAAAATCTCACTAATAAGAGATCCTTTTGATATAAAATCCTCAGGGATTTCAATTATATCAGGATGTAGTCCGTCCGTATTTGTCAATTTACCATCTCCTAGTTGCAACAGCCAATTTGCAAATTCTCTTTCATCTCCAGTTCTCATATTTTGTTTAAGTTTAACCTGAATTACATTTCTCCATATAGGGTTATATTTAACTGTTGACTCAATTATTGTCGTTTTTTGTGCATGAGGCACTATGGGTAAATTTTGTCTGAAATCTCCTGCAAATAGAATAACTTTTCCTCCAAATGGTTGTGATTTCTTCATCAGATCCTTGAGAAGTTTGTCAACTGCTGTTAAGGCATGTCCTACAGTCATACTTACCTCATCCCATATGATGAGTTTTGCAGATATCAGTTCTCGTGCAACTTTTGAGTTTCCTCTGATATTTGATTTTGCACCATCATCAATTGGGATGGTAAGCTTAAAAAGGGAGTGATAAGTTCTTCCTCCCTTTAGAAGTGTTGCAGCAATGCCAGTTGATGCACATGAAAGAACTTCTTCGTTTCTTCCTCGTATAACACTCATAAATGCGTTGAACAGGTAAGTTTTACCACTACCTGCAAATCCGTCTATACAAAATAACCGCTGTGGTTCATTTTCATTATCAATTGCTCGCATTACTAAATCGTATACGTACTTTTGCTCAACATTTAGTGTCGATATTAAATATTCACCACGTCTTTTTTCCTCATCTACATTATATTCTATGACATCAATATTTACTGGATTTGGATTTGGCAATTTGAAATTATCACAACTACTTCCATTATTTTTCAGAATCTCTTGTATATGATTCAAAGCCATATTTTCTGGATTGACAACATTGTTATATACAAAGTCTTCAATCATATATTCTTTGTATTTATTCCAAAGTGTCGGTACATCAGTTGGAGTTCCAAAGATGCAAATATAGGTAAATAGCTCTCGAAGTTGTGCAGGCATATGGGATCCTGTCGCTTCCTCTATTGTTTTTTCCCAAAGATCATCAGCTTCTACCAAATTCTTTGCAATTGCCGCATCTTTGAACGTCTCATAAAGAACGCCATTTACAGTTCTCATATCCTCAAAACATTTTGCTCCTTTTACATGCAGAAGTAGAAGGCGAAGATAAAATCTCTCAGTGTCTTTGATGCTCACTGTATAAAGCCTTGAAATTATTTTTTCAGCACCTTTTTTGCGTAGCTTCCACTTAGTTTCTTTCTTTTCATAAATATAATGTGAAGGAATATCTGTGTAAAGAAAATGTACCGCATTTTCATCAAATTGATTCAATTTAAACCATGCAGTCAGTGTAGTATCTCTGTTGAGCTCTCTTTGAGCAGCTTGCTCTTCATTTCCCGCTCTGAAATAAACCATTTGACGATTAAGTAAATGGACTGCCAGTCTTATTACTGTATGAGACTTCATGAATAGATCATATCCATTAAGTCTCCACATTGCTTCTGGAGCACTAACATATCTTGCATCCATGAATGAGTTAACTTCATCTACTGTGATGAGCCTTGTGCCATCTCGTGTTTGCACTTCAATTGCGGCACAGTCAAATCCTTTGTGAATGTACTTATATAAGTATTTTACGCTCTTCACTGATGAACATATTTCTAAATTGATATGTCGATCATATTTCATGATTAAATATGGCGAATATGGCACCACCCATCGATTGTCAATTTCTTTGCCTCTGACAATGTATTTTTTCCCAGTATTCCTTCGTTGATACATGGGATATCCATTCACGTTAGCATTTGTTTCGTTTCGAAACTCTTTTGGAAAGCCTTTTGAGCATTTTCCATCGTCACCAGTGCAAGATATCTCTGAGATTGGTTACCGCAAGGACCATGAATCATGTGTTTCAGAACTTTTTCATTAAGTTCTGGATATCTTTCTTCGTCCGGAATTTCAGCCCATACCATCATGTCAATAACTTCTGAAAGTCGAGGCTTATCTTCATCACTCAACATTGCAAGTAAATGCAAATGTGGAAGTCCTCTTTTTTGGAACTCAATGACGCCTGCATAGGCTATAATATTTCCAAAAATTCCATTTTGGATTAGATCCTTCATAATCTCTTTGACATCCAAGCTGAATGTTTTAGCTATCAAATCAGGTCGATACTCTAATGGGCATCCATCAAGGTTTTCCTTAATTGCAGGGCATTGAGGATTGCAAGTCATCGTAAGAAAAATGTCTAATTTACCAAATTTTCTAACTAAAGACATAGCATCTTGGTACCTTTCTTGCATGTTCCTTGGACTACCCATAAATGAGGATGGTAATATTACAGGTATACCTACTGTAATTCCTTCGTTTTGTGTTAGATTATCAAGGTGATCCATTAACCCTGAATAAAGTTCAGCTCTTAATTGAGGCTGATTCAATTTAATGTAATTAAGCCTATTTGCTTCAGTTTTCATATAGGCATCAAGTATAAATTGGCATCTCAATTTGCCTGCTCTTTGAAATAGGCTAAATTCTGCTCTTGGTGCCAGCAAGTGAGCATAATAGTCCATTTGCGTTACTTTGAATCCTGGATACTGAGGATTATGAGATTTCAATTCTGAATGCCATCCATCATTACCATATGGATATAATAAAGGATAACACATTGGGTCACATCTTTTATCCAGAATTGAAATTTGTTGGACATCGTTCGAATTTTTGTTATAAATTCGAATGTCTCTCTCAAATGGAGGCTCACCATCAATATTCTGAAAGACCACGGCTATTTCATTAGCTCGTGGAGCATTATATCTTCTTTGATCATGTTTAGGATCATTTCGGAAGCACAACATCAAGTTTGGAGTTTGAATGCTTCTCGGATTAAGATCTTGTTCAACTTGACGCATCATCTTAAAAGTCTTTGCAAATTCATTGCATTGGATCATGAAACATGATAAATCTCTCATCATTGCTGGATCACACCTTTGGTTGGCTTCGTTATTCATTCTATGATGAACAGCTTCTTCCGTATCCAAGAAGTAAAGCTGTGCATATCGTGGGGGTTGCCCATCATCTGGACGCATTGCTATCGAGGTCAAATGATGATATTGCCCATGAATCTTCAAGCAATAAGGAGCATGGTTCACTACATCCAAAGGATTCCTATTACCTGGGGCACCCATTGAGGCCATAGCTAAAGCACTGTTATATGAACGAATATTATCCATAAAATTCTGAGATGAAGCATCATTTCCCATGAATAATTTTTTTAGAAATTCTGGAAAATTTATTTGTTTTAATTGAAGTTTCCCCTTTTGGCAACAATATGTAAATTTTTCATCTTTAGGTTTTTCACATATAAAGTTTAACGATTTACAAAATTGGCATTCGACATTCATTTGGCCAAGTGTATGAACAGGCACATTCATTTCATGATCCTTTATAATTAGCGCAATATGGTGATTCAGTTGTTTGGCTTGGCACCTTCTCTGAACATGTCTCTGGGCATCAGCTTCAAGTCGTTGAAATCTTGTCTCTACATTTTCCTGTGAACCTCTGCATAGCATTTCTCTTGGCATTAGCTTCCAGTCGTTGAAATCTTGTCTCTACATTTTCCTGTGCCCTCTGCATAGCATTTCTCTGGGCATTAGCTTCCAGTCGTTGAGATCTTGTCTCTACATTTTCCTGTGCCCTCTGCATAGCATTTCTCTGGGCATTAGCTTCCAGTCGTTGAGATCTTGTCTCTACATTTTCCTGTGCCCTCTGCATAGCATTTCTCTGGGCATTAGCTTCCAATCGTTGAGATCTTGTCTCTACATTTTCCTGTGCCCTCTGCATAGCATTTCTCTGGGCATTAGCTTCTAATCTCTTAGTCCTTTCCTCCAAAAACCTCATTTTTCGCATTTGTCTTAATCGTCTGCTTTCATGACTCACTTTACTCAAATTTGCGCATTTTCTCTTTCGAGGCATTTTGTATAATTAAATTTACTTGTTCTTTAAATATTGAACGCTGAAATTTGTATACTTGAACGTACAATCTCGAAAAATTTATTTTAAATTTACTTGTTCGAACTGGAATACCGTAGGGTACTTTAAATAGAGAAGGGTAAAATTCAAATTTGATTGTACTTGAACGTACAATCGCGAAAAATTTATTTTAAATTTAATTATTCTTTAAATACTAAACGCTAAAATTTGTCTACTCGGACGTACAATTGCGAAAAATTTACTGTATAATTAAGACTTACTTGTTCTTCTCTCTTTCTAATTTTTCGAGATTTTTCTTACTATTATTCTTACTATCTTATGTTCTCATATTATCACATTTGCTTAATCCTTTATTTCTTTTTCTGTTGTGTTCTTTCTGTTTCCATTCTATCTCTTTTACTTATCTATATTCTGTTCAATATATGTATCTATATATATAAGTACCGTCGTCAATATATTGCATTTTCGTATATAATTCATATTATTACTCACATATCTAAATATAAATTTATAAAATTTGTATAATTTTATCTATTATTATAAGTTCAGTTTTCTTGTTTAAAATTAAATATCTGTGAAAGGAAAAATATATAATTAAAACTTATATAAATAAGAGATAAGAAAGACAGAACCAAAAAAAAACAAAAAAATCAATCTGTATAATCTATCTCTTATATCTATACATAATTTTTAATTTGTATAATATTGTATAAATTTTTTATTGCAACATATATATTGATCTATCGCTTTCAGTGAATTTATTAACTTATAATAATAGATAAAATATATTACAATATAAAAACAATAAACCACAATAAATAATTTCATAGTAAAGATTAAAATTAACATTAAAAGTGGTAGCCAATGTATATGTTATTATAAAAAGGAATATTTCTAACATCCTTTTTAAACACGGCCTTTTTAAGATTGGAATAATTATTATCTATACTATTATATAAAATCCTTACGGGTGGTGTATGTTTGTGCGTTTTTAACTTAAAAACTATTGTACCGAATTTTACCACAAATATATGAAATAGGGGTAGAATTTTCTGGAAAGTGCTATAGGGTATATAGGTTTTTCGTTACCGATTTTCTGGAAACTAATTTTTTTAATTCTTTATTTTTTAAATATTAAAATAATTAAAGAAATCTGTTTCCAGAAAATAGATAATAAGAAACTACATACCCTATAGCACTCCCCGGAAAATTCATTTATTTGGTATATCGTTCGCAAATGTAGCATGCTTCATATGTATGTGTCAACTTGTGAAAGAGAGAGAGAGAGGGAGGGAGACAGAATAATTACCGTTTTCTGTCTGTATGTACGCGAACTAATAAAAAATAGAGAATGATATTAAAAGACTCGCGCCCGCTACGCAGCGCACCGTCGTATATTTTCGCATTATTGAAATTCAACATCGACCTCTAGATCTAGGGCAACGACATCATTCTTTGGTTTACCCCTTGAAACTTGGTGACATTTATGAGTATAAAATAATTAAAGGAAATCTGTTTCCAGAAAATAGATAATAAAAAACTTCATACCCTATAGCACTACTCGTAAAATTCTACCCCTATTTCATATACTTGTGGCAAAAATTTGGTCCAATAGTTTTTAAGTTAAAAACGTTCAAAACGTAAATTCCCTATTTCATATATTTGGGGTAAAAATTCGGTCCAATAGTTTTTAATTTGTTAACGTTCAAACACGTTCAAACATACACCACCCGTAACGATTTTATATATTAGTAACTCTTTTAATATTTAAAAAATAAAGAATTTAAAAAATCGGTTTCCAGAAAATCGGTAACGAAAAAACTATATACCCTATAGCACTTTCCAGAAAATTCTACCCCTATTTCATATATTTATGTTAAAAATTCGGTCCAATAGTTTTTTAAGTTGTTAACGTTCAAACATACATCACCCGTAACGATTTTATATATTAAAATTGTTTTAAATTTTAACTTTGATTTTCAATTTAAAAAATATAAATTAAGTGACTATTTTCACGTAATCTTTTCACGTATTTATTATATATCAATTTAAAAACGGTGGTTTAAAGAATTTTTACTAATATGGATATCAAAGATTTGCCTAATGAATTTTTTCGAAATAAATTAAATTAAATTAATTTATTTTATTTCTAAATAAATTTAAATAAAAGGTTTTGATTAGCTGTATAATGTATCTATATATAATGTACTAGCATGCCCCGCCGGGCTTCGCCCCGGAGAACATGTGTATTAAGACACGCAAATAGTCTCTCTCTCTCTCTCTCTCTCTCTCTCTCTCTCTCTCTCTCTCTCTCTCTCCCCTCTCTCTCTCCTCTTTCTCTCCTCTTTCTCTCCTCTTTCTCTCCCTCTCTTCCTCTCTTCCTCTCTCCCTCTCTCCTTTTCTCCCTCTCTCCCTCTCTTCCTCTCTCCCTTTTTTCCTCTCTCCCTCTCTCTCCCTCTCTCCCTCTCTGTCCCTCTCTCTCCCTCTCTTTCCCTCCCTCTCCCTCTCTCTCTTTTCTTTTTTCTCTCCTCTTTCCCTCTCTGTCCCTCTCTCTCCTTCTCTCAGATCGATAACGAAAAACTATACAGTTTATAGCACTCCCCCGAGAAATTCTACCCGTTTTATATACAATTCTTTAAAATTCGATCAATTATTTCCCGAAAAAATTCGTCAAACTTCTGATACCTGTTTCCAAAAAAATCGGTAATGAAAAATTATATACTTTATAGCACTCCCCGGAAAATTTAACCCCTACTTTATGTACAATTCTTTGAGATTCGGTCATTCCGAAATCGGTTTCCAAAAAGATGGTAACAAAAAATAGTACCTTTTATAGCACTCCCCGAGAAATTTCTACTCTCTTCATGTATAATTTTTTTGAGAATCAATCAATTATTTCCCGAAAAATTTTAAAATTAAAAAAAAACCGGTTTCCAAAAAGATTGGTAACGAAAATTAATACATTTTATAGCACTCCCCGGAAATTCTACCTTTGTTTGATCTATAATTCTTTGAAATTCGGTGAATTATTTCCCGAAAAATTAAAAAAATTAAAAAAACCGGTTTCCCAAAAAATCAGTAACAAAAAACTATACACATAGTGGCACTCCCCGGAAATTCTACCTCTATTTCATATATTTCAATCAATTATTTCCCGAAAAATTTGAAAATTAAAAAACGGTTTCTAAAAAGATCGGTAACGAAAAATTGTACACTTTATAGCACTCCCCGGAAACTATCCTAACCCCTGTTTGATCTATAATTCTTTGAAATTCGGTGAATTAATTTCCCGAAAAATTAAAAAAATTAAAAACAACCGGCTTTCCAAAAATCGGTAACAAAAACTATACA